>JAHZNG010003482.1:0-12963 GCA_027744375.1 Orchesellides sinensis
AAAGGAGGAGGAGGAGGATCTGGAGGTTGAGAATTTGTCTGTTTCCATTTCCGCCAACACTAATTCTCCACCTTCGAATGACTACAGTGAAGACCTGCCCTCAACACAACCGACGGCGGTGCCAATGGATATATCGGATTTGGATATTGCGTTGGGGGAGCTGATAAACCAAATACTTAGAGAAGGACAGGATTTGGCGTGGCTACAAAAACAAGTCCTCCAGGCTTGCCACGTAAAGTTCAACTTTGAGACAAAACGCTTCAAATTTAGAGAAAACAGGAATGAGAATGATGGAACCGATGAGACTAATGATGCAACAAATGAGTCACAAATGGAAATTGTTGGACCAATCCCGTATCACTATACGCGTATGTCTATAGTATACTATATATAATCTCATAATTATTTTTAAAAATATGCAATATTAATTTTATGATTTTTAAACCATTTAGTGTTGGGACAGTCTATTCCGATAATTCCTTGGACACATTATCAGGAAATTTTGCTTCTTTCACCTCCGTACCTGCTGCTTCTTCACAAGTTGGGTTTTCATTTACCTGGAGACGTTGGAAAATTGTTTCCGCGTATTCCACATTTTTGGACTTCGGAAGTTTTGCTATCAGTGGCGAGTAAACTGGGACCTGTTCCATCAAAAGACGTTCTTAAGTTTGATCTGGACGAACTGGTCAAACTCATGGAGTCAAAAAGACAAGAAGGAGAAGCTCTTGCGGTTGTATCTATGCCTCCACCTAGCTTGGCCATGTCAGGAATGATTCCGTCAATGACTGACGATCTCAGTTTTAATCTTCCAGGTATAACAACAAGCTTTATGCCAGGGCCGGCAACATTTGGTTTTGGATCAGCTCCCCACACTGTTAACTGGATGTCGTTGGTGCACAAGTCTAAACAATTGACTGATAGACACAGGTAAGCCTCCCTTTACTATTGTTGCTTTTTTATGAAAGGTATACGGTTACAAAATACTGGACTGCAGATACCTAATTTTTACTGTTACAGCGACAGTGATCGATCCTCATCTCCGAACTCAAGTTCAGAAGAGTCAGAACACATGGACGATTGTGCAAGTTTAAAAGCCCTCCCTCCTACAGATCAGTCTGAAGACGTTACAATGATGTCAGAAGCCAGTGCACATGAAGATGACGATCAGGGTGATGACGAGGACGACCGTGTGGATCTTTGATTATTTACCCTTAAACTGACCTCTCCGCAGAGATAGGGTGGTCAGTAATATGTATTCAAAAATGGTTGTTTCAAGAGAAAAAGAATACATTCTTTATAATATCTTGTTAGCCCATACCTTAGCTACTTCATTTAACGGAATGTATAGTAAATGCCAAGATTTTGTCTAATCAATGAAGATTTAACTGCATATATGCATTGCATTACCTGATATATGTAAGTCATTGAGCTTCTATATGTGGTGCAATTACAGTTTATAATATTTTAATCAATAGAAATTGATATGATTTCAATTTCAAGATTTGTTAAATCAAAATACATGATAAAATGAAGAGGGCAATATTCATTTTCTGCAACTGTACTTTCCACTCATGTGTGATTGTGATAAATATGTATGTAATTAAGATAGATTGCACAGAAAATTTTCAACTATATAATTAAGTTACAAGCATTACTTTTAATATTGTAATTTTTTATTGTTTGATTGTAATTTAAACCTAAAAAGTAGTCATACAGTAGTACGAATGTTGTACTCGTTTTTATGCTAGGTACATTTTTTTATAACTCCATGTTACCATTGCATTGTAGTAAATCCAGTCTAAGCTGCACATCTATCGACTCCTCCAATACTCTGTAACAGGTAGGCTCCACTAAACGTTAACTAACGCTGAATATAGAAAATTTGCCAAGCTGAATTATCATTATCAGCCTAAATTTGTGGAGTCAGCCAAGAATTTTAAGGGATATGAGACGAAATGCGGGGCATTGTCCGTCCGATCTATGCGAAAAATATTTCATGAGATTCTTGAAATTTTATTACTTTTTAATAAACTTTCTGATACAGTTTCGTCGATTGATCGTTTAAAAAAAGAACATACATACAATGACTGATTTTTTATAAATGACTCATATATGATTTGTGCAATTTATGCAGTTTCAATTTAATGTACGAAAGCTCGACTACTTCAAAAATGTGTTTAGGGTACATTAAGTACCTGCTTGCTGTATGTCACTGAGATAATAAAATATGAAACATTTAAACGAATTATTAGATTGGTTATCCGCTAAATACAATACCGTAAGATAAGGATAGTTGTATTTGAAGTAGCAAATTGGTGCAGATCATGCAGTCATTGTAAAATCTTCACCCAGGTATTGAGTTGTGTTGAATATCCAACACCACAATTTAAGCAATGATAGGAAATAGTAGATTGTCTACTGTCTCATACCTATATTATGTTCTATTAAACGGACTTTTACAACAATACCTATAAATACGTTCATACTTCATAACGTCAAATGGAGTTTCCGACATCTTTGTTGTCGTCCGTGCCAGCTTTGTTGACTGGAATACAAAAAATAATTGTTACAAAAAACCTCTTCATGTAAATTTAAATTGTGCTGCCCTTCGTAGTTTCGAACGAACAGACTGACTCTGTAAGGAAAAAATTATTTCAACTTAAAGTCAAAATTACATAGACCTGTAATAGTTTTTTATGTAGCACGTTTAAATCACGTCGTATTGTTATTTTAAAGAGTAGACGGAAATGGTGTGTAAATCTAAGTGTAGTACTTGAAACACGGGATTATACCGAGACTATAATATACAACCGTAGTAAGCTAACTGTAACAAAAATTTAAATAAAGTTTAACGTACTGATGTATTAACCTGCGAATTCCAATGCAATTTATGTGTGTGGCCCATATTCACTCTAACATCTTTATCTTCAAATTATGATAATTTATGAAAGTGCTGCATTTTTAGGCGTTTGCCAACAAACCATAATCCTGCCAGAAAAACTGTTTTAGAAAAGAGGAAACATACGATATAAAACGAAGATGAAAAGGCGTAAATTTCGAATGTTGCATGAAAGGATCTCATGAATAATGCTATAGCTTGCTATGCATATTTTTATGAGCATGAGCCACGAGCCTCGCATCGTCAAAAACTGTCAACTATTCTCCGAACTCTGCTTCACTATTGCTGAAGAAAGTTTCGAGAGCTAATTAAATCCACTGCAGTGTCCGAAAGAACAAAAAATAACTGCGCAAACGTACTCATCTGACAGGTATCTGCTTCAGAAAGCCAAAGTTGTAATAGGGATATCTATAATATGGGTAGCAGCACAAAAGTATCCAGCCAGTGAGCTCATCTTTAAAACTTTCTTCAAATTTCTAAAGTTTGACTGAGTCAGAGAGTCAAGCCAAATTATGGAAGTTACCCATTTAGCCACGGACAAAACTTAGTTTATAAAAGAATTGTAAAACAAGGCTTACTTGAGCATATTGGTTTGGCTTTGTACCTCTCACACCGTCATCAAAAAGCTTTGAAACCAGATTTTTGAAAATGTTACCTGTACATCCTAAAATCTTCGTCTTGCCTTTTCTGATGTTCCTTTTTGTTCAGTCGGAATTCTTATTGGGGGACTGTAAGACACTTCACAAGGAATCAGCTCCAGCCAGATTATTAGCGACAAATCAGCAGCGCAGACTTGACAATTTTGTCGAGTTTACTGATGAAGGTGATCAGTTAGCCGTGGAGAGTGGAGCAAATGAAAAGTCTGAAACTAAACGGGAGGTTTTGGGGAAGAAGACGGCAACGGTTTAGAGATTAAATTAATATTCAAGTTCATCGCTTACATTATATTTCAAGATGCATATAAAACTAACTTTAATTGCAGGATGGTAATGGACGTGAGTGTGCAAATGTACAACAAGCTATCTACCCCATAATTCCTGTCATAATTGCATCGGTGATAGGTCTTGTCGGATCAATAATCATTGCTGGAATTGTAAAAATTATATTTAAATTTTTGACACAATCGCAAGACTCGGATTATGGATACGGTTCTGAGTCCACTTCACAGTATGTTTCAATTCGCAGCTTGCAGTAAATACGACTTTGGCATACGGAACGAAATTTTAATCAATTACAACTTGAATTTTTTCATAGATATGGTGCTCCTGGATATAGTCGCCGCACAGGATACGGCTTTCTCGGTTTGGAAAATGTAGATTATTATAAATTAATGAAAAATGTTTTGAAAGCGATTGAAAAGGTGTACTGATAATAAGTCATTAAAACTGTACTGCAAATGTCAATAAAAATATCAACCCTACAGCTTAATTTGAACAATCAGATCCTTTTTGAGTTTCTGGTATGCGTATTTAAGTACGAACATAAGTATTTCATATAATATGCATTTATGCATTACCCTATTAAAAATAGGCTATAAATGTTGAGCAGAAATCTTAGTTTTCGAACAACATGAAGACATGTACATCGATAGCTAGTTATAACTTATAATGTATATACATACTTACATATCAAAGTATTAAACCAATGCGATTGTGTTACGTAAGTGTATATGCATCAAGTAGTTGAGTATGCTATGACCTACAGTAAATTATGTACAACAGCCAAAAGGTTGAACGTTGTAGTTGTAGTTGTCTTCGGAATACTTAATTTTTCTTTCTCAAATTTTGCTACATTTTGGTATTACAATATGCGGTATAATGAAAATGTGAAAGTGGCCAAAATAGGTATAGACTCTTGTGAAAACTTGAGATGCGTTAGTCAGTTAAGATTAAGATCCAGACCAGAATAATGCTTCATGACTTAATCAGCATGTCTTAATTTTGCTAAGACTGACTAGCATCATTTAAATGATCAGCTTTCATTTTTCAAGATCTAGGCCAGCATATGTCAATGATCTTGATCCTTACTGTTTAACTCTTTTTCTTAATTACAGTGTTTGTAGTTGCAATAGCGAACGATCGACGCATCTTACAGCAATTATGTTAATGTCCAGAATATTTTAAGAAGTAATTTGGTGCAAGCTTCTACAATGACTGATGAGATGACTAAGTGCAGTTTCCCTTCTTTCATTCAAAATTTTGTCGCAAGCTTCATAGGGATTGCCTTTAATTACAGACATATGCTACAGGAGGCTTCTTAGTCGTCCGAAATAGTGCATATTTGATAGTGAGAGTAGATTTCCTTCCAAACTGGCGTCTTTTACCTTAGTTTATTGTCTGCAGAAGTGAGAGTGAGAAGAATGGCAAACATTCAAAGTCTAACTGTCGATGAAGTGCAAACGTGACAACTTTACTGATGTTGAAAAAGGAATGAAACACTGTCCCAGTTAAAACTGAAAATATAAAACACGCAAAGCCTCACTTGTACATTTGCTCTCATACATTCATCATGGAAGCCTGGTCCATACATGGCTACTCCTTTTTTAGACATATTAGGTGTAAAAAGGTGCTATTATTCGTTATATTTACTATTTATTTTGATTCTGTAAGTTGCGCGACTCTTCAGAATATAGAAAACCGTAGTATAGCTGAAGAAGCCGAACAAAGTCAGAGTGACAGTTTGAATGAGACGAGTTTTTTGCATCGACAATCTTTGGAAGGGATGATAAATCAACACAGCTTATATTTAACCAATCCAGCGGCATTTGGGTTTCCGGTGCATCAGCAACCTGTAAATCATCGTTTTCCATTCGCAAGCTTCCAAAAACTAACACGTGTTCCAGACATTTCACTCCATACTCTGGGAGCAAATTATGGAGGAGACAATGAATTGAAACAGAAAGACTCTGAGTCAGATGCCGACACCAAAAATCCTAAACTTTCAAGTTTAAAGCAGAATCAATCGAAGGTTTACAAAGAGAAAACTAAGACTAAGACGAAAGAAACAGAGAAAGGAAACGATTACGATGACAAAGTGGAAAGCAAAACAACGGATGACGGCACTGAGAGAGGTTGCCCTGTAAGTGAAGCAATTCTTCGTGAAGGTCGCTTCTTTTCTAACTTTATATGTATTTTTTTATTAATTTGTAAATTATGTGTGAATTAAAGGGATGCGTTGGTGGAACCTGTGACGCACATATAGATCCCAATACCAACATTTCCGGCATACCCGTAATTCAGATCATCATTGGCTTGGCTGCTGGAATATTTTGGGCCAAAATTTTCTTGTTCATACTGAAGAATTTTATTGAACAAAAGGAGTAAGCTTAGTTATTATTAGACTGAAAGCATGAAAAGTTGTTTTCTACTTCAAATTCATTTTTCATTACACATTTTTTCCGGTTTAGGGCTAATGATGGTGGTGGATACTCTCCCTCCCCATCGCAATATGGAGCACCTCATCAAGAATACGGAGCACCACCTGCTTCGTCTGGCTATAATACACACAGAATATCCTATGGAAATCAATACGGTAGAAGTACTAAAGGCTTTACTTTTAACGAGCTATCTAGCTGGGTTTGGAATGCTGTTGACAAGTTTGCAAAATTATATGATGATTAATTGTCTTCAAAAAATATTACATGAATAAAAACTTAAATTCAACCACCAAAAAAAATTGTTATAAGAATTCTCTCTGCATTTCATTACTGCTTATGATGTCACTAAATTTTTACAAACTTTGATCTTTCGAAGTTCTCAATGCATATTTTATCTCACCTGAAAATCCTAACGACTAAACCAAAGGCAGTATAAATGGGTAGTTAGTTAGTAAACAAAAACATTAAAGAATACCATTAACCTGTATTTTATTCAAAAGAATCGCATGCATGTTAAAATAACGGTTTTTGTAATAAGAACGGAACTCATCTTCTTATGACTAACAACTATCGTTGTTAAGACTAAATGGAAGAAATAATGTACTGATGGAGTGCATCAAGTTCAGTGTAAATCTAGCTTTCTTCGACAGTAGCTCGTGACCTGCTTTAGAATCTGCTGTGTAGTTGCTGCACAAAATCATCATGAGATCTGCTAGAGTATTTTATCTCTTGTTATCAGTGTTACAGTTTATACTGTTTCTGAAACTGATCGAATTTGTTCGCGGGGAAGCAGCGCAAGTTCCCGAACAAACACTTGCAGAGAAAGCGTTCGCTCTGAATACTTCTGATACCGAAGATGACAGCGGAAGGGGGCTTTTCCTTGCGCCAAAAATGAAACGAAGGAAATTACGGCCTTGGAATGGAAAGAGTCAAGACCTTTCCCAAAACAGCACAGTACCCGTTGTTTCTGTGACTAGCAAGACCATTTCAAATGAGTCAGAAAGCAATGGAACTATTCAAGACAAAAAGGACGAAGTTAGCCAACAAGTTGGAAGATTGTGTCCGGTGAGGTTTTTCTTTTGGCATTTCTGCCCACTTGATATCCCATTTGTGAAATTACTGTTTCCCAAACGAATGCGGGATGCTCATGAAAAAGAAATAAGGGGAAATAATGCAACTGCAGCATCGTTCACCCAAAATAAAATATAGGATAGAAAAGAACTGAACCTTGATTTGTGATAGATTACAGTATATTTACATTCTATAGGGCTGTGAAAATAATCAATGCACAGTAACCGAGCCGATTTCTGCGGGATTTCCAATTGTGCCAGTTGTGATTGCAATTATTATAGGAATTAAATGGTTCATTCTGTTTCTTTTTGTTTGGATATTTTACATGAAGCCACAGAAAAAGCCTCAACAGTAAGATGTTTTCATTTATCAATTATTATTTTCTTGGTCTAAGAGTAAATAAATTCTGATTATAACATTTATGCATCTATTTTACAGGACATACGGATACGGATCACAATCAGGATATGGGTCATCAACTTCGGATGACGACTCATCGCCTTTCGGCTCAATACTAGATAAATTTAATTTTCTTAAACCCAATCAACGTTCATTACAACACTACACTCAGATACTCCATACTGCACTAGATTCTATTGACAAGCTAAGCGAAATATATAATGGTAATTAAGCAAAGTCAACGGACAAAATTAAGTTTTATAGCAAAATGTCCGTATATAAGAATTTATTTAGAATTACGATTATTTAATAAAGTAATGTTCACGACAAATCCCGAGTTTTCACAAATCTTCTCACAGCATTACTAAAACCTTCCTTATATCTAAAGTAAACAGCAGCTGATCCTTCTGAAATGTAAAAAAGTATGATTTTTACTGCACACCGTTATAATTTATAACTGGGTCTTCTGTTCTTTATAAAATTTTAATTTACTTGATTTTGCATCCGCTTCAGGTGAGATGTCAGCAGACGTGTTAAGTATAGGTCGACCAAAGAAGTCACGTGCAACACAAACCGGAGTTTTGTTAAATGCCTCAAGACCCTTATATACAGTTATAAATCAATTTTTACAATGTACATAATAGTTTATTTTTAATCGAAGTTTTATGCATGACTTCCTGCTTGCCTGAAAAACGACTTACTTTTGCTCTTGAAGCCACAGAAGGCTTTGGAGTCTCCGGAAGCTTGAAGTCTCTTTGAACTATTTCTGGAGTCATATCGTTCCTTCGTAGCTTTTCAGTTTCGATTTCTCTGGCTACTAACTGTTTGATGGCATATGGAAAAGGTTTCCTACAAGCAGTATCTTGTGTTTTGAATTTAGATATCTCCTCCAAGTCTCTGCAAAGTTATATGGTTGGGATAAATTTTACATAATTAACACAATCATGAAATCACGCCACTTCCTTATGATTGGGAATCATAATTTTTTACATACGGTTCGAGAACAAATGAATACGCTCCAGTTTCTGGGTTTTTTGTTTTGTGTGTAGCACAAGTTGTATGTAAGCATAACTTCGANTTTTTTGTTTGTGTGTAGCACAAGTTGTATGTAAGCATAACTTCGACAACATTCTTCAATGTAGCCCTTTCCCCTTGAGTCCAAATTTGGGTTGGGACCTATAAGCATATTTTTAGCTTCACACAGGTATTTTTTGCAAAGTCAACATTAATAACAAGATAACTAACATACAGGCCTGATATTGCATGGCTGAATGATGTTCAATAGGGCTGGGAATATATCAGTAATGAGCATATGTGGATCCAAAAATCGGGCAGTGGCCGGCTGGGTTTCAGAAATCTGAGTTTTTAAGATGTTTTGAAACTTCGGTAGTTTGGAAACTAACTGCAAATGATAAATGACATCAAATAGATTATGTGACTGCTATACTTGAAAATTTTGACGTACAAGTCCTGTAATCCTAACCGACTTTTAGGCAAACGGTAAACGTACGAACCTCAAGTGAGGGATACTGAATCTTAATGTAATTTTTCCGTGCAAACAGAAAATGAGACATTACAAAATACATTGGCAGATAACCAAACATTCCGTATGTTTGTGTCCGATCAATGTACTCGCGAACATCCTCAAACCACGTAGTCCATTCTAGTCCTTCAATTACCTGGTATTTTCAAAAACAATAAAATTTGTCAGCAATTTTTCAAACCCTTTAACATAAAATTTAAAAAAAAAGAATATTCGTTGAATTTACAGTTTGCAAATATGAATCCCGAAATTTGACATTAAGGTAGTTTTCGAAAACTCCACCCCATAGCTTATCGTATTCACCGTAGTTCTGCACAACTTGAAGTACATTTCGAAATCTGACATCAGCTTTTCCAGGGTCATGTATATCGTGATACTTTTTCCTAAAAATACAGCAATAATTATATCAATGACTGAATAAAGCTTTATTTACAATTCAAAATTTTGCAAGTGTAAAGATTACTCTTCTGGCAGATGAAAAATATCTCCCCAAACTGCAAAAATTCCTTTTGATTTGTCTTTCCATCCTATCTGTGCAAACAACGCATCCTTAGGAGTACACCTCTTTCTTTTCAGAAACTGTAGGGTAGACAGGCAAGATCTAATGTCACACTCCGACTTTTTACAAAGATTCTGCAAAGTACTGGAATCAATGTACAACTTTTCGTGATTGGAAACTTCATTAAGCCGTTCAACTAATCTGAAATATAAAACAAAATTAGAATATTGTAAGGAGCTTTCATAGTATGATTCATTTGTGTGGGGAGGTTCTACTACAGAGGGAAAAGTAAGCTGAATACCTAGGAACAGAGATAGATGGAAACTGAATCACAAATGCATGTTTCTTCAAAACTTTTAAAGACGGCGCATACAAATCGTTACATATGCAGATGACAGGTCGACGAAGAACTTTTTTGGCTTTCTTTTTTCCACTTTCCACAGCATTACCAGTCATAAGTTCAACCAAGATATTTACAGATGCCTGGAAAAAAATTGGAAAATTCGCCAGATACATTTCAACTTAAAATGATTAATAACTGACATTAATTTGTATTTCACAATACCAAGGGAGCTCCATCAATTTCGTCTATTACTAAGCAGTTTGGCCTGCCGTCTTGAAATATTTCAGAACGCGATTGTGTGCTGTCGTCTAAAACTTTTCGGAAGATTTCGATAGAGCGATCATCACTTGCATTAACTTCTCTGACTTTGTACCCTGAAAGTAACACAAATATATACATGGACCTACTTCTACCTTATTAAAAGAAAAACTAAAATGCATAAATAAATATTGTACTAATAATCTTTACCTGCATGTCTTGCTATAATGTGCGCGCATGTTGTTTTACCAAGTCCAGGATCACCCGAAAGTAATGCAACTTTAATACACGGTCTTCCACCTTCATCGTACTCCTCATTAGTTGGAAAGAATGACTTCCTGTGATATCTCTCTTCCTTTTCTTTTTCTTGGGCTTCTGTATTACAAACATATCCATTCAAAAAATATTAGCAAAACGATTATCCATGGCCAAAACCACCTAAAAACTCAAAATACACACCTAGTTTGGCATATTTCTCTCTCGTCGCTTTCACTTTAGCAAGGTAGTCATTTCCAAAAACAGATTTATCCCACAGTTTAATCCAATGCAGTAATGCCTTATTAACAGCCTAATAAAACAGGAAATCAGAGACTTTAAAATGTCGAACTTCACAACTGCACACATGTCTCAAGTGAAGAGATCTTTGTCTCGTACCTCTTGGCTCAGTAAATCTAGAAAGGCTTTAGGTTTGTATTTCTCAACCCATAAAGCATCAGAGACACTTGTGTCTTCATTTTCTTTATCGCCAATTTTCGCAAAATCTGCATCCCTTTCCACAGTTTTGGCTAGCTCCTTATGAAACTTGTCTTTCTGCAATTAAAATACAGAAATTTATTACATACATATATGCTTGAATGGCAGATCACTCTCTCATGCCATGAATATAAGAAAAATTTACCAAACATCTTGCTTCCGCCTTAACCTGATCCCAGTCCTTAATCAAGCAGTTCTTTGACACAGATATAAGAGATTTAGAATCATCCCCCGCTCCCTCATCACTAGCTTGCTTAAGACGAAGATACAATCTGGACCCATCTTGACATGTCATAGGTAAGTACGGGATATCATTTGGAATCCGTTTCAAAACTCTCCGAAAACGAACATTCCCTGACAAATCATTCCCCTCCCCACTTGTAGTCGCAGTCCTGCCTTGACTATAATTACTTCGATAACTTGGAGTATTCTCGCCTACAGAAGATACAAAAACGGGCTCAGACTCCTTCCCTTTAGTAAAATCCAAGTCAGCCACTTCAGATAAGATCTCGGACATCTCTTCAATATCCACAGTTCCCACAGGCAAGCTTGGACTGCCATCATTTTTACGTTGACGTTTAGAGGACCTTGATTTGTCTTCTACACTGCCTACAATTAAAAAAACAAGAGATTCACACACCATTAATAACACCAAACTACCCCCAATTACGCTTAATAACAACTACTGTAATTACCAGTTCCAGATCGTTTTCTGCCCGACTTTATTACGTCCTCCTCTTCATCCTCCTCATCAACGTCATACGAAAGGGGTTCCATTAAATCAAAATCTAAGCAATCCATTATTAACGCTAGGTGCTACTCTCAATTACAAAATTAAAAGTAGTGAACTAATTCGCGAGCAGAACACAATTATTACACATTTAAAACTAGACTTTATTTTGACAGCAATACGTCCAACGTCTTGTTATATATGCTATGATGCTATGTTGTTTTGTTTTTGTGTAAATGACAAATATACACATGCAGCATCCCGCTACAGAGTGAACAAAGAGCCGCTGCCGTACTTGTCTATCGTAGGGGCATTTTAAGCTGTAATGTCAAAGCCACAATATTCAGTCAGGGCCAGGGTTACATTTTTCCATGCATAAAAGCTAAATGCACTTTTGTAAGGAATGAGGAAAGGTTCATTTTATTATTAAGATTGCTTGTAAATTAACAAAATAATTGGAATGAACTGCATAATCATTATCAAAGTGTAAAAGAATCGGAAAGCATTTAAATAGGCTTTACAAATATTCATTATCATTCAGACCAAACCAGAATGATAGCATTAGATGTATGTATATCTTGAACTAGCGACTTCGTCCGCAAAACTCAAGTCGGTTATTAACTGCTCATGTTATCAAATTTCATAACGCCCACTTTCATTTTAAATATGTAGTTTAAGGATTGCATAAAATTTGTGTGATTTCAACACGAAAAACTCGTAAGTAGTTTTTGCAGCCGTTATAGGAAATGTGGCATGGCATTATGCGTTGTGTTTTGTATCAAGTATTTCAAATCTAGGTTAGCATTTGGATATAGTTTGTGGTTTTATGGGTTGGCGAATGAATATTTTTAAAAACGTATGAAACCATTAATAATTCATGTTTTAAAATGGCCATGTTCAGATAATAGGTAAACTATTTGTCTCGTCACTGGTAAGCACCGTTATGCCTAATTATTGTTTTCAGTGAGCATTTACAAAAAACGGTTGCTTTTCATTTACATTCCACAAGACATTTAATGCATTTCTCCGACAGCAAGAAAATAAGTCATTAAATCAAAACTAAAACAGAATACCGTTGTCAGCTATGAAGTA
>JAHZNG010003483.1:0-14210 GCA_027744375.1 Orchesellides sinensis
ATTATGGAATTTATGGAATAGGTTCACATAAAATGCAAAATCTACATGTAACATTTTGACGACAGTTCATTTTACACTTGCTTCTTTGCATAACTTTTGCATTGGCGTATGAAATGCACCCTTTCCTTATCACTTATGGAAAATTCTTCAAGCTCTGCACGTGCATTGCAGTTGTTTTCATTTTGTTTTCATGCGTTTTACTCTAAATGCACTATCTGTTGAGCTAAAAGTGAAAAAACTTTTGATTAGTTTACTATAAAAATTAAAATAGACATTTTTGTGGCGACCAACTGATGAATTTTTGGGAGTAGAATTTTGTATTCTCTTAAAATTCAAGCGACGACGCGGAGAGGGGCACAAACAAACAGGAAGTAAAGGTTAAAGTAAGTACTTAGTTATATGTCATTGTATTATGTAAAATCGTTAATTAAAATTAACTTGTTATTAAATATGGTTTGATTTTAAGTAATGTTATTTTTTATTAATTCTGCTCACAGGTGGTAAAGTAAATACATGGTAAATAAGTTGACCATTGTATTCTGGGCAGAAAGAGGGTTCTGGTTTTGGTAGCACAACATAATAGCGGATGTCATAGTTGAGTTTTCACCAAGCAAGTCTGAAGTCATTAAAATCAACCAACGTTTTATTAGGTAAGATCATATTACGTTTTATTGTATTTCCTGTAATGTCATGCAATTCAATATGACTTGAGTTCCATCCATTTAGTGCTCAGAAACGAAGAGCATTCAGGTTGATGACATAACAAGATAAGTATTTATTGGAGGCTGGGAGCCAAAGTATGCAATGCAACACTGTAATTTCTTTCTGTTTTGTAGAGCCACTGTATAAAGACACGCTTTGTATATGTTGCCAGGAACTAACATTAGGTGGGGTAGGAAAGCACTAACCTCACTTAACAACGGGATGACTACTGGGTCTGGAAGAGACAAGTCGAAGGGTCGGAGGCATGCTCGAGCATCCCTCAGCCAAGGCTCGGCAGGCGGTGCAATGAATAATCATCATACTGGAGGAGGAGATGGACCAAGTATCAGTGGTGGCGTGAGTAAGGGAAAGATTAGCTTTCCTGGATACGGGACAGTGACGGAGACGGATGTTGTCAAGTATTTTGACTACTTTCACAAAAGCCTGGACATTGACAACAACAAGTTTGGGAAACAAAAGTTTATCAAAAAGGATTCTCGAGTTAACAGCGGAGTTAACATTTTAGCAAAAGAGATCTCAACTCGTGTGGTGTCTAAGCCTGTCTTAAGGGAACTTCCGACTTGGTTTGATTTGGAGGAAAGACCTCCCATGTGGTGCTGTTACTCTAAACTTTGGGATGCTCGTGGGTTTGCTCATAATCTGTCTTCGAATTTCTCCAGGTAGATGTATTTGACATTGGTTGTATGAATGCTGAGCTTTCATATTATGAGGACTAATGTTAGAAAATAAAATTGGTTCTTTTATAGTCACACACTGTGCATGGAAGAAAAGAGTATGGTTGGAATGGTTGACTTTGTGTCTGACTGGAAAAACATCAAGACGTTGCTTCATTCCCATGAATCTGATAATCATGTGAGTACTGCTAATCCTAATATTCTGTTGCGTAAAGCACGTTTTTAAATATAACTAACTTTTGACGGATTTCTTTCAGTTGAGCTTCCTGCTTCACCGTGTGGGTAATTCGGTCACAATCGATCATCTTGATTTACTTGGAGTTCAGCTATTCAATATAGCTAACTTTTGACGGATTTCTTTCAGTTGAGCTTCCTGCTTCACCGTGTGGGTAATTCGGTCACAATCGATCATCTTGATTTACTTGGAGTTCAGCTATTCCCTGGGTTTCTGGATCTTCCCCAAGAATTCGTCGAATTCATCAATAAAGTTGTTGGAAATAATGTATGGCAATGATATATATGTATTACTCGTTTATCTGTCAACTATATAGATTTTTCATTTGGGTTTTTTTCTATTTCAGAAGGACAAGATTAAATTTGAAGGAAAGTCGAACGAAGAGGTTTTGGCGAAGGAGGCATTTCATAGGTTGCTCCATTTCAGTATGACGGAGCCCATGAAACTGGAAAATACGGATTTAAATAATGGAAAACACGCTGAGGTAAGGAGACCAAAGAGAATTTAACGCTTGACCCTTCATAGTTAGTTTTATAATGTTTCAGTACTAATTTTACTTTACTGGACTTAAGGGAACGTTGCCAGGAACAGGAAGCAACTTTCTTAATCGTGTCCTGCTGTCCACTGGGAAGGTCAAACTACTAGTTGGAAGTAACATTCCGGTTTTTGCTAAACCTGACTCAACTAATGTGGCAACCGTTCGGACAAAGTACGTGCCAGTACCTATATAGATCTACAGTATTGTGTAAAAGAAATATACTTCATACCAAACTTGTATTTTAGTGATGCCAAAGCTGGAGCACAGTTGAAAACTGCTGACGCTTTCGATTTTTGGTTGGACAACAAACTAATGGAGTGCCCTGAAACCCTGGTATCTCATCACGTGGACTGGAGTATATCCGAAACACAATGGATAAAAACGGACGACTTACCTCAATTTGGGAAGTTCGATTTGAACGGGTATTTGGAGCATGGCGAAAAGCTTTTGGAATTTATCAAAGAAAATGTCAAGGGTGGACATTCTTATTGGCTTTACAGAGGTATCTAATTATAAATATTTATATTTCTAAGTAATTTTATTTTTAATTTTTAATTGGTATTATTAGCCCCAGGTTCATGTGAGATAACAGTTTACAACATTACGAACATCCGCGTGGAAAAAGAGGAAACGAAATTATCGATCCCAATTTTCGATTCATGGAAGACGCTGCATACCCCTTACTTTCAAACCAGTGCTTTAATTAAGTATGCTGAGCTAATTGGAGAAGCTATGACTCTGAAGCTACCCACTGACAGTGTGTGTGAGTCTGAGGAAACGACGATGTTTCCAGGAAAGCTTCAAGCCAAGACTGACAAAAACCCAAAATTACACAAGCTAAATTTTAAATTGGAGGCGATGTTCAACGTTGTGAAAGAGTATTTAAAGACTGAAAGTTGGATGGGTAAGTTTGGAAATCAAAAGATTATTTTTTGACATTGTAATAGTCTTCATGTATTAACTCTTACTATTTTATGGTTATATTTCAGTTAAAAATTTGGAAGACATCAACTGGGCGTGTTTCCTTAGGATAGTGGAGCTAATCCAACAAATTTACAAGACAGCCTCAAGTATCTTTCCAAACATGGCTAATTACTTCAGAGTCCATGCGGTCGAGCGGTACTTTCCAACTTGCTCCAAACTCGTTCGAGCCTGTGGGCCATTTCCGTCCTTTGGCAGTGCACACTTGTACTGGGAGAGTACTGAGTTGATGAGGGCTTGGATGATGAGACATTTGCGTGGCGTGTCAGATATCCTGTCCTTTTTGATTATTGAGCACGGTCACGTTGCCGGCATCCCTATGGATCAAATGACTCAAAAACAGGAGTGGCTTTATTTGGGCTGCCGTATTAGGTTGTTGAATGCAGATATTTTGACCGTAGTTGCGAAAAAGTGTCTAGAGGAGACAATTCCACCGTTGGATGGTGAAGTACCGGAAAATCTGTTTGATTTGGTATGTTTATTACTATATAGGTAATTATTAAGATGGCGTTCTTTAATGGATCTTTATATGTTTAATCAGATACTACAGTTATATTTAGCAGCAAAAGAGAAACTTCCTGAAATAAAGGTCTTTAGAGTGAAGCATTGCTTCGTTCCTCCTGCTTGTGACAACCTAATTGACATGGAAGATCTAATGGATGAGCTGAACTGGAAACTATCTACAGCGTTTTTGGATGCTGCCAAGTTCGCTCACACTTACCCATGTAACGTCTATGCTCAGGAGAAAAAACCTGTAGGCAACACGAGCAAAATCCGAAAAGAGATTGGCGACGAAGCTACCGGCCGCTTAAGTCACCTTGAAAAAATTTATCAGGACATTGGAACCCTTCTAACTTGCTCCATTGAACACGCAGCCGTAGTACGACCACGACCGAATGGACGTCTTGTCCCCAAACAAGAGATTGATGATCGGATATCGCTAGTGGATAACATTATGGGAAAGATTTATACTAAAAAGTTTATCTTGTACAATGCGGAATTTGCTGAGCTACTCAATTTCAGTACTGAGTTGGAAACTGCTCCAATACCGGATGCAATCTTTGATATGTGGAAGTTTAGCAACACGATAAATGCTGTGTCTATGAGGGCGGATGTAGGAGAGACGAGGACTTCAGATGGACATTGTGAGAAAATAGAGTACTTGACAACTGCGCTTGAGTGTTTGGGGAAAGCAGTAAGAATAAACTCGGCTAGCAGTAAAGTAAATCCTAAATTACTTTCTGGTAAGAAACAACTTGATATTCAGTTAATACAGACTGTGAAGGATTTTGAAAAAATGTACATGACTTATTGTGTAACCTGTTTCTCATTTTTTAGATTTTACGAAACTCACAGAGTTTACGAAGGAGTTAACAGAATTTGAAAATAAGTCCGAGTTATTCTAGATTTTTTTGTTTTTTTCTCATTTTTAATGAATTATCATTGAGTTGTATGTATGTACAAGTAGATTTAACGAAAAAATAAAAATTTGTGAAGTCAAATGAGTGATAAATCATTGTAAGATTGTAACACGATCGGTTTTTTTTCCATTTCACAAATAATATACAAGTGTGTGGTTGTTCACATAAACTGACTACAACTAGTTTCCGTTAATTTGCGCGAGCTTTTTTGGAATTCTACTTAGCAATACAAGACGACAAAGGAAAAAAATAGTTTCTCTTAATTAACTAGTTTACGCACTTTGATAAGGATTATCTCGACCAAGAGGAGGAATAGGACTATTAGGATCTTGTTGTTGCATCTGCATTTGCATCTGGAGTTGTTCATCCTAAAAATTAAAATACAAACAAGGATTATCAATATCAGTAGCATACTTATTTACGCATCATCAAAGTAGTATTTCCCTTGTAATCTATGTACTTACAGGTGACAGCGGGTGAAAAATTGAAATTAATCAAATACAAAATACGATTAGCATTTCTTCATTTGGAACTTATTTCCAGGAATAGTTGTTTGATATTCCAGAAATGTTATAACACTAAAAAATTCATTTAAACTCAGCTTACCAGGGTTCTCTTGCGTACTCCTCCATTGCGAAAGTCTTAAAATACTGGAAACCAAATTAGAAATGAAAGTGTGAATAATTTTAAATGATTGATTAGTGACTACCCAAGAGTCTCTGTAGAATTGTTTCCAATCAGCTCACATGTGCAGGAGAAAAGAAAAGAGTGATTTTTGAATCAGGCACGTTGATTACATCAGTCTGTTCCAGAGAACCTTCCTTCCAATACACCCATTACCTCACACGCCTTTGTTCTGCTGGGGCAAGTTGGGATTTTATTATAATGCTTTTTAGCGTAGTATGCATTCCTATGAAAATCTTATATACGATTTCCTGTGAACTGTACTTAACCTTTTCAAATTCGTGTATAAATCTTCATATAAGATATTTTCTTAATTACTTAAGCGATTAAGATCACATTGACATTGTTATTAGCAGATACTGATAAAATTGTAAGCATTAAACGTAAGAAAACGAATGTAGATAAATTGTAACATGTGTTCACCTTATGAGACTTCCGGTTATTTATGGAAAGTTTTGTGTGCTAAGTAAAATGATCGTTTAATCAAGGATCGAATATCATAAGTATGCATGTCATCTATCCATAAAAGCCAAAGTAATGTCATGGAACAATATATTTCTCCCCAATCATAATCACACAATGCACAAGTAAAAGGTTGAGTTTTATACAAAAGACAGACGTAGACAGTAAGCTGAGCACCTGTAAAACGGTCTCCCCCATCATCATCCTTCCTGACTTATAAAGTCTTGATATCTCGTATCATCTAACTCAAAGCCGCATCTCCTGTTCCTCTCTACGATTGTTACTTTATACCCATCAACCTCATCAAGCTAATGTATAAAATCCAACTTACATGCATTCTTGTGGTTTTAGTTTTAGGCATCCAGCATTGTCTTTTGCCTTGGCTAAGCAATGGTTATGCTTTACATTCAATGTTACGTAATATTATGAAGAGTTTTCAAGCTTTAGCCAAGTGCGAAGCAACGGAACATTCACAGAGCAGTTTTCAGGTGAATCCTTCCATAACAATACACACACATTCACACAATAAAAACCCTTTTCTTTCTCAGGTAACGCAGGTAGGCAGGCATCATGTAGCAGTTGTGCATCCGGACGAGCATTGAACGAAGCCGTTTTTAACCCTTCCCTTATTGCATGCATGCATATTACGTGTATGTGTCCATCCATGGTTCAACTCTATCAATAGAGTAGTAAAAAATGTTGCACAACAACAAAAATTCTGATGATGATGAACTCTGATGTTTTTTATGCCTTTCTCATCCATCCTGTACATTAAATGTTTCAACAATAGTCGATCCACATAGAAGCAGGTAGGCAGAAGAGTTATAGTGCCCAGGGCTAAAATCAGGTTTTCTACTGACTCTGCTCTGCTCTCTTCTCATACATATTTGCAATAACAATGATAACATTTTTTAATTTCTTGTTACTCAGTAGCTCAATTTACATTTTCTAGCATTTTTCCGTTGAGTTAGTAAGACATACATACTTGTGTGTACTAAAACGGACAAAAATTACATTTCATTTAATAAAAGGTTTTTGCATGATCGGGTCCGACATAATTGCCCGTTGAACTATTTTAGCAAATGTACAAAATGTTTATGTGTATGTTTGCATGTTTTGTGTAATAGGCATGCACGTCTACAGGTTTTTTAGTTGGTCTACCTGAATTTAATGTAAGAAAGGGTTAAGTGACGATGTGAGGTGAGGTGATACATACAATGTGGCAATGTTTGTGAACTGTGAATATATTCTATGTGGAATTGATGAGTAATTAGAGCAGGAGTAGTCTAAGTGAAGAATGAATGAGCAAAAATTGGACAATCAGGCTTGACTCAATTTTTACAGATAAGAACGAGGCCGACATAAGGGGATAAAAATGATAACGTGATTGTGATTGGTGATTTGGTGTGGTGATATAAAGCTAAAGGTTTTATATTGCGTGCAAACGAGAATATCCGACGGAAAATATGTATATATAGTTTTGTTTTGTCGTTGGAAAGGATGACGTGACACAAGTTTTGTTATTCGCGTTTGGAATTGTTGTATTGGAAATATTCAAGTGGAAGCAGTCTACTGGAGGAAATAGTAAAAAAGTAAGTTATATTGGTTATTATGAGTAAGCAAGCACGCATTACTAATGGCTCTTATGAATCACCCCAGAAATATCGACATCACAACAAAGTCATTTAGGTGCACCTGTTCCTATCTTACCTTTCCGACATGGAATGTACGTTTTAATGGAAACATTCCATGTTTCCTTCCACCAAGCTCAAATAAAATACATTGTGTTTGTAAAGTATGCAGTTGACGGTTGGCTACCTTTGCTAACAACCTAACCGTATTGCTCCATTCCATATTTTATGCAAGCTGGAGAAATATATTCTTTGGGACATAATCCTTTTATTTAACTGTATAATACAGTTTTTAGTATTGTTTTGACTGAGTGATTGACAACGACGAATTAGTGATGTGCACTGCAACATATGTCACATAGTGTGTATGTATATTACCTGCTGTATAACTGTTAAAACTGCTCCTGTCGCGTCTGGATAGTCAGTGAATATTATTTGGTTTTCTTGTGGAGGGTTAAAAGCATATTGAATGTATACATCTTCTGTCTGTGCTTGTTCCTGAATTGAATATCGCAAATAAGGTGCATTTTTTGTTTGTACGTTCGTTATAAACGTATTCAGGTACACAAACAAAATTTCATTGTTCTCCCCCTCCCTGCCTTCTTCCAAGTATTTGGTTTGCGAAAGGAAATAGGACCGTACAAGGCGAAAAATACATGTACTTACATATATTGGCAAACAGTAAAAAAGAGGAAGTAAAAAGAAACTGTATACACAATGCTTACAAAATGACTTTTTTAAATGAGGAGATTCCTGCAACAGCAAATATTCTATTTTCTTATCTTTAGGGATGTACACATATTTTAACTAGGATGCATATCACGTATATCTGCATCCATACATACGAAACTACTTAAATTAGTAATACATAGGTTTATGTTTAATTGCATTGCATCCAAGTTCACTTTAGTAATTTTTAACAGTATTTGTGCATTACTTGCTTATGATTTCATTACGGTTAAGTGTTCATACAATTACAATACAATGTATGCTCATTTGCACCTGTTATCATATCATACGTATTCTAATATGTATATCAGGTATTAGGCATGTTTTAACTTTTAACTTTACACAATAGATACGGTTAATAAGTGTTCATACAATTACAATACAATGTATGCTCATTTGCACCTGTTATCATATCATACGTATTCTAATATGTATATCAGGTATTAGGCATGTTTTAACTTTTAACTTTACACAATAGTTATCATGTTATCAAGTACAATGTTGACTTTGTTGACTGTGAGCAAACCAAGGTTTATAATACTAGAGCAGATTCCATTTATTAGCTAGTTTTGTTGACTATACTTGACTTGAATTGAGCTTTGGTTTTGAGCTAGCCTTTTAATTCAGACATTAAAAAGTCTAAGCCGGAGGACGTGTGAATCAAAACAAATCATTATAAACTGTTGTTCATATAAAGACTACTGTGCATAGTTTGTATACACTGATATTGTCTAATAATTACCGTTGATTGCAAAGGTATGCATACATGTAATTTTGTACTGGTGACAACGCCTTCATAATTAGTATTCTCCAGTTCAAATCCCTGCCGCAAGTATATTGAAGTGGTGCATAACTATTGTCTTATAACGTTTGATACTCCACCAAAACATGTATAATTTGAATAGTTAATTTTAGCTGAAACTATATTTGCATGTCTTCACCTCTTGCAGAATGGATGGAACACCGTAAGGAGAGAAGACCTCTTTGTCTTTTGTGACTGTGACAAAAAAGTAAAGAATAAATAAAAAAGTCAAAAGTGAACACGTAACAATATTATGCATGGCTGCCTGCACATAACCCTTTTACGTAGATAATACATACAGAAAGCCTCTCTAGACTTCCTTCTTCTACACCTCAACCTAAATTCATCCGAGATATTTTTTGTGCGAATTTTCCGCTGCGACATTATAATTGGGACGACGAAGATGTCACAGTTGAAGAAGCTCTCTACCACATTATCCCATGCACCTGTGATTATCTCGCCTTGACTTTTGAGCTCAACTTAAAAAATATGATGGGAAGCTGACCGTAAAACCTCTCTGTGAATATCTTCCCACAAAAAATATTATCAAGACAAAGACTTTTCCTTAAAAAATACAATGGTGGACCGAAAAGGATTAAAAAACATTATAAAATAGAAACTTATCAAGAGAAATCGATAAAAAATGGAGAAAGGTATTTCAATAAACTCAAAAGTAATGGTGGTCAAATTAAGGACAAAGATGAGGAGGGACAGAAGTTGTTTAGGTCTTCAACAGTTTCCAAATGTGTTTCCTTTCCGGAGGAAATCTAGTGACATGGTTGTAATAGTAGGAGTAGTAATAGTGTGTCTAATTAACAAAGTGTGTTCCCAAGTGGTCGACTTAGGTTACAGCCGAAGAACGACAAGCACAAGCAATCCTTACAATCAAAGTCAGTACAGCAATCAACAAATAAGGGATCTTCGGGATTATCCGGATCAACATGACGTAAATTGGCTTAGCCCTAACCCTTTTGCTAATCGGGATCAACAGCATCAGCAGAATTATTCACAGCAGGGTTCCCAACGCACACAGTATGACTTGAATGAATATAACCGAAACAGGGAAAGGTTGCAATATCAAAATCCTAATCTTCAATTGCCTGGCTATGTCGTTGAAGATTTGAAGCCGGAGCACAGAGGGGATCCCGCTGCAGTGGATCCTTTGGACCAGACTAACTTTATAAACCCTCAGAGAGCACCTCCAACAAGTATTACAGGAGATCCGGATGATAAGTATGATGGATTTGGGAGAAACCTTCCTGTTGGTATTGGAGGGACTGTCCCAGGACAAACTCCCAACTATCAAAATAGCAACACCAATAATCAGCGAGGTGTCTTCAATGACAACACCTGGAATAGGCAACAGCAGCAGATGCAACAATATCCTCAGCAATACCCAAATGGGACATACCCCACAGGATCCCGAAGTGGAAGTATGAATTTGGCTCCGAATAATCCTGTCCTTGGCCCTGGAGACACTAACCCTTATCCATATGGCCCCAATATACCTCCTGCGGGAGACCCAAGGTATCCAGGAGGAACTGATAACACTGCAAGTAGACAGAATTGGAGTAATCTTCCAGGTTATCCTAGTGTGGGGCCTAGTTCCACAATTCCTGGAACATCTGGAGTGAGCTACTATCCAAATGGCACTAGACGGGATACTTATCAGAGTAGCTACAACCCCTCTTATGGAAGCGGTGGCACAAGAGGCTCCGCAAGTAGTAATCCATACTATCCTGGAAGTGGTTCAGTTCAACAGCAACAGCCATACAATCCTTATGATGGCACATGGAGATCTAGTTCATATCCAGGTTCACCCATTCAAGGAAGTGGGACTTATGATAGTAGCAGGCCCGGAAGTAGATATCCCATCGGGCCTGTCAACTATCCTGGAAGGGTTACATTTAATCCTGGGGATCCTCACGTGAATATTTGGAATGAGCAGTGGTCTACAACAACGTATCGTCCTATGGCACCAGGTGTGCTTGGAAGATGGAGACCAGATTTGCAAGGGCAGCAAAGACCGGAAGATATTAATCAGGTGCCAGTGGCTGTATACGTCACAACAAATTACGGTCGTATTCAGGGGTTCAAAACGAAGATTTACGATGGGCCCTGGGTGCCACTTCCGGCTCGACCTGGGGTTGCTAATGTGGACAAGGTGAAGTCTGTTGTGAGCTCATTTATGGGCATTCCATATGCTAGGTCTCCTGTCAACGAAGGACGCTTTAGACCACCGGTATAAAACTGTCTTAAAAATTTCCATTCATTTTGGAAGGGTTAGAAAAACATTCAAAACATTTTTCATTGTGTTTTTACAGAGAAGTCATTCTGGATGGCAGTTGCATCAAGCCGTTGAGTTTGGACCGGCATGTCCTCAACCTGTAAGTTGATTTTATGTTTTTATGCTGTGAATATAAGAATAGATGTTTTGGAGAGAAAAAAAGTCGGATTAGTGCTGATGAGTTGTGCCAGCTCACGCTTCAATTATTCATTCAATTTAAACCTATTGTTGGTGATGGGATGACGAGGAAATAAAAATGAGATATAGACAGGAAGTTAAGTTGAGTGCTTGAAAGTTCTCTTGTCTCGCATCATAACAATCATGAGGGGAAGCACACCTGCGTACAAAATTAACTTGAAAGAGTTCACGATGAGTTCAAGTGCAGCTCTGCACGTGTATTGATTTTTTATTGAATTTTTTTCTTTTCCAGGCACGATTCTTTGGCTTTTCACAAGGGATAGTACAAGTAGATGAGGACTGCCTCTACCTCAACGTCCACTCACCAGATGTTGGCTCTGGAGTGGAAGGCTCCCCATTTCCAGTCATTTTCTATATTCATGACGGTGACTTTATCCATGGGGCGTCTAATCAGTTCCCTCCGCATCAGTTGGTCGCGTGGTATAAGCTTGTAGTGGTGACTGTCAATTTTAGACTGGGGGCTTTGGGTTTCCTTTCCACTGCAGATGAACACTCTCCAGGAAACTATGGAATGCTGGATTTGTCCATGGCGCTTAAGTGGGTGTCTGAAAATATTCGGTCCTTTAATGGAGATCCGGACAGGATTACTGTTGTTGGGTTGGGCTCTGGCGCTGCTGCGGCTGGCTTGCTTATGGTAAATATTGATTAAAGCAAAGGATACGTATAATTATTATTTACCATTTTTTAACGTGGAGTTTACTACATTTTTTTCAGCTTGCCCCAAGGACAAGAGCAATGGTCAAGAACGTAGTCGCTTTGGAGGGTGCTCCAACAGCCGACTGGGCTGCCATAATTGACCGCTACCGTGCCCAAAACACGACCCAGCTATACTCCTTCAAAATGGGTTGTTGGCAGGAGTTCGAGACGACATCTTGGAAAATGGTTCAGTGTTTGAGGTCCAGAAGCTGGCAGGAGCTTGCCAATTTGGAGTTGGACGTAATTTAAATCATTACATTTGATTGCAAATTAATCTTTTAGTTAGAAAGTATCATTGAAATCTTCTTAATATTTTAGCCGGACGTTGGAACATTCCCATGGGCTCCTGTGGTAGACCGGACATTTAAAACACCAAAGGATGACTATCTCCACGACTGGAAAGAGGAAGACTGGAGATTTCTTCCCGATAGCCCCATGAATCTGCTCAAGCATGGGGACTACCAGTTTGTCAAATACATGACGGGTTTCTCACGCCAGTCTGCTGCGGACCTTTTATACAACAACAAGTCACTCGCGCCTAATTATGTAGTAACTAGAGAATGGTTCGACGAACAAATTCACCTCTGGGTAAAAAAATACAATTACACTCTAAATCCAGAAGGTGTCTTCAGTGCCATACGATACGCGTACACTTATTGGCCAGATCCGTTTAACACGACACATTTACGGGAGGAGTTTATTGACGTAAGTAAAACAATGTGAATGTATGTAAATGGTTATCGAAAGAACCTTTGTATTTTAATAAATTAAAATAATTGTTTTCAGTTTTTATCGGACGCTCTCTACCGCTCACCAGTGGATCAAACGGTAAAGCTACTCCTCGCCCGTGGTATCCCGGTCCATTCATATCTGCTAAATTACACCCTTGAAGCACTCAGGCTTCCATTCTGGAGGGAAGTACCGAGAGGAATGGAGTACTACTTGTTGTCTGGTGCCCCATTCATGGATCCGGAATTTTACCCGGAACGGCTTAGAGTGGAGAGGTCTGCATGGACAGAGGGAGATCGGAATATGAGTGCTTTTTTCATGACTGCCGTTGCCAACATGGCTCACTATGGACAGCCGACGCCTAGGGAGGTACTTGGTATTTACTGGGAAGCCTGCTCCCCCACTGATCTCAGATACTTGGCTTTGAATGGCACCAACAACTCAACAATGCAGAGAAATTATAGACAGAGAGAGGTCACCTTTTGGACAGAGTATATGCCATTTGTTGTGGGACGGGAAGTACCAACTTATCCTCCCACCACAGAGTATTGGTAAGCAATGATATTATTTATGTGGAGGAGGTGCTCCCTCCAAAATATCTTGAAACGCGGTATATTGAATTGGAGTGATTGATACCTTTGCAGGTGGGAGCCGAATGAACCGTTGCAAATTGCGTTTTGGACTGTAAGCGGAGTATGTTTGATTCTGGTGGTTATCTTGGTCGCTTGTTGTCTCCTGTGGAGAACGGCGAAAAAGCAAAGGGATCGAATTTACGATGACCTCGGCTTGGGAAGCGAACCACTTGGATTAGGCACAATTGGTGAGCACCTATGTATGTCATCAGATGTCGGCAGACCCTGTTTTAAAATATTCATATAAACAAAATTAACTTTGTGTGTGAATTTTTTGTTGAATTTATTTTTTCTTCGTCCTCCGCGCAGTGGGAGATGAAATTAGTGAATACGCAGAAACAGTGAAAACTGCCGACTCAATGGACTCTGGGGTCAAGCTCACAAGTCAGCACCCAAGTGGTATGGGAGGGAGTCCAGGAGGTGGAAGGAGGGGTATGCAGCATCAACATATTTACACTTCTCAGCCAACCATTCACTCCAATGGTCATCATGGCCCTAGCACAAGCACCCTTCTGCCGCATCCCCCAGGACCAGGCTCCATTCGTGGGGATAGGTTTCCAACGCCAATTAAGAGAGCAATTAGGGATCGCGAGGGAAGAGATACTCCGCAAACACAAGTTTAATTAAAATTTATTTAATTACTGTAATGTTTAGTGAAACTTTAAGCTGCCTTATCGTATCCGTCCTGATGGAAAAAAGTTTTAATCGCAACAATTGACCGGTGAAGCGTACAAATATGTGTGCAATTGCTTTCATTCTTAAATAGTGTTCTGAAGTTAATTGTTACA
>JAHZNG010003484.1:0-20777 GCA_027744375.1 Orchesellides sinensis
GAAACCAGATCCGTCATAAATGTGCTTGCAAAAGCTACATTTGAATACAAATTGGTAACCATTTTTGACTGTTTGTCGGTTTACTTGGCGTGTATAGCTGTCATAAGAAAAGATGACGCAAACACATTTTTCACCTTATATGGCGGGGTGAGCAGGAAATACATGATAAGGCAAATGATAGTTTATGACTTCTAGGAACTTCACCATGACCGATGACAAATAGAAGAGTTAGTAGTTAGTACTCGTGCAGCTCAGCACGGCATACGGCGTACGAATACAAAGGTAGATGTAGTACATGAACAGAACTTTCCATTTCCATCAATATGAACTGAATGATATTTCTTCGGTGCTCTCTGAAGTTCCGAAGCTTGTTAAATGATTTTGTAATTCCCATTTGTCAGTACTAATAATGTTTACCGATTAATTGAATTTTTATAAAATAGAAATTGAAAGTTTACGATGAGTAGACATCATTTACACAAATGGAAATAAAGATTTCAACAAAAAATTGTATTATGATAAATAAGGACTTATGTTTGTATTGTATGTTTTTCATTTGTACTTTGCAAAATGTGGATATTTACAAGAAAGACTTTCTTTACTATGCTTTGTTAGCAAACAAAAGAAACTTGCAACTTGCAAGCTAAGACATTTGATGCGCCATAGCTCCGCTCCGGTGATGGAATGAAGAAGGCAAGTTTGCGAAGTACGTATGTAACTCAGATAGACATTTATGAAACAGATAGGATACAACAGCTCCATGAAGTGGAATCGGAAAAACTTAGTTTGGAAGTTATGTGGTTATACATAACATACGTACATACTTATGTACCTAGCCTTAAAAGAAACATATTGACGTAATAGGATTTACGATTGCACATACCGTACCCGTATACAAAAAGGTTTAATGGACCAACAGCGTTTTTGAGAGATGATGGAAAGCTCATGGGTTATTTATTTATATACATACGTATAAAATATGTATTGTTTGATGTTACTTATAAATGATTACCAAAGTTGACTGCATACTTAAATGCACCTAAAAAACTTGTTTTGTTCTGAACTGATTGAAATATCAGTGGAAAACTACAGAGGAATGTCAAAAATTAGTCAGCTTTATTTGGTTACTTGCATGCAGCTTGGATTCATACTGATGAAGCTAAACTCGGTTATCACTACACGTTGTAGCGCGATGAGTGGAATGTTATGCTGGTAGCTATGCATGATAAAAATGACAGTGACAGTATAATGACTAATTAAGTATGTGATTGCAGGTGGCATTTTTACAAGTATGGTGCATGTGTAGGAATGAGTCTAGATTTTTTAGGTGAGTCAAAGAGAAATAGCACAGAACCAGGTATCAGGTATATAATAATCTGCAAGTATTATTTACACAAAAATCTAAAATCGGTTCATGACAATGCATTTCATGCCTCTAATCAGAAACACAATGCCAAATTTAACCTTCATAAACCTTCATAATAAAATATTTCAGATTATTTACTTATTTCCTTTACACCTAAATGCTCGAAAAGTGCAACTTTCTCCGTAATAAATAGTACGCTTGTGTTGTGTGCATTGTTTTAGTTAAAAAGCACCCTGAATACCTAAGCTGTTCTGCATGTTGATATTTAATGCATATCAAAATACACTTTTATATACAATACACTAACACTGCTTACAACCATGTCAAGCTATGTCATCATAAATTAAGTTCGTAACTTACCAATGAAAGTTTGAAGCCAAATCACAACCTTGTGTAATATATGGTCCAAATGTCCAGATTATGTCACAATTTTAAAAACCTCACGAACCGGAATGAATATCTTAACCAGAACCAAAAGATATTGTATGTAGTTCTCTTTGTTAATACGTATCAGAATTCAACCGAGAGATACTAAAAGAGATGTTACAAGTCGTTTTTCCAGTACCTGACTGAAGTTACTTTTCCCATACACAACGAACAGAACTTCGCATATGACCTTCTCTACTTTCTTTTTGCTATCAGTACCTAATACAAGCCAGAGCTACAGCGAAGTTCACAAGAACACAGTTATACTAGCACAGAGCTCGCATAAAAGCTCCCTTCTTCATTCACTCAGCTTCGTCCCTTTTTATGTTAGTGAAAACAAATCAATAAACTTGCCAACAGACTTTCTCTTCTGCTCCACACAACAACAACCTAAACTGAAGCCAAATGCAAACTGAGGATTTTGGTTGGTGTGCTTTATGTCGTGCGATATAAAGTCGTTATGCTTAAGTAATCGTTATGCTTAAGTAAGACTAACTAAGACACTATCTTCGTATATATACATTTTTGGCAAATTTGATATGGAACGGTTGGAAAATATTATATACCTTATGTACCAAGTATAGAGTAAAAAGATACTCATAGCTTCCATGCCCATATTTTAGCCCGTGTGAACATAAAGGATGAAAAAGACTTTTATGCTGTGCATTTACTTGTTCAACTAAGCCAAGTAGGCATATAATGCAAGATTCGTGATCTTTGTGAAGTACGAGCTGGAGTGTTCGTAGGAACTCGTTGCATTTTTTATACAAGAAAGGTTGTTCACTACTTTTCCTAACTACATGTTACACATACATATTATATGGCCTTCTTCTCTTCGAACGAACAAGAACATGTAATACCATATCTATAAACGGATGACAAACATTTTTAGAAATTCATTCATGAAAATTATTTCTTATGGTAAGATATATGGCACGCACACAAAAGATACGAATTTGGTATGAAATGGGAGGAAATTTAGCCACAGCATTTTTTACATAAACATGTTGAGCATTTCTCCCAAAAAAGACTTAAATTCAGATAGAGGAAACTTGCATTAAAAGCTTTGTCGCCAACTATGCTCTTCAATATTTATGCACTGAATATTTAATTAATTGCAGTTAAAAACATTCCTCAAAAGCTTAATTGCACTACTACAGCGTATATAATACATGTCTTGATCTATATGTACAAATCTAGAATTTTGAGATTGATCAATTAATCTTCAGAATGCCACATAAACTTTTAAGCAGATTTAAAGATAAGATACCTAACTGAAATAGATCACTTTCCGGCTTCTATTCTACAATATGAATATTTTACTCCGTTTGTTTCAAACATTTCCCATAAATCAGCTCTGTATGAGAAACTAGATCGTCTTAGCAAGCCGGCAAGCCCCGACACAAATCCTATTATATTATAATGTAGACTCTAGGTGACACTTGACACTTAAAAAGGGAAAGCAATCAGGATTATTATTTACAATAACGTTTTATTCATTCTCTACAGAATTAAATTTTTTATTCAGTTGAAATCCTACACTCAATGACTGAAAATTGTATTGAATATTGTACACCAGAGTTAGCTTACCACGATCTTCCACAACATTTAAGTCTCTGGTGTTTTGTTCAAATTGATAAGCTAAACATGAATGAATGGCAGACAAGTTCAAAGTAACAGTTTACATAGATTTTCGTGGCTCAATGTAAACGCTAACATAGGATTAGCATTACACATTTGCTAATTTGAAACTAATTTGTGGTGACTTATTAAAAAGTTACTTCCATTCCGACGAGTGTGTTAAGCCAGGCTTCCTGCAATGCATAAAATTTACCCACGTTAAGCTTCCCAATCAATCATATTCAAAGAGTAATCATGTTATTTTTATAGAGTCAACAGTATTTTCATACCCGAACAGTGAGCTGCTTGTATCCGCCAGTTCGGAATGACCTCAGGATATTACGGATACCTCCAATCGCCTTTGGGATGTCTCCAGGAGTGGGTGGAGCCAGTTCTACCTTGGCGTACCTCATAAAGGTCGCAAATTTGGGCTGAGCTTGCTTCAGCAAAGCTAAAATAATAATAAAACAACAATTAAATTAACAAATTATTTTCTCTTCATCAACTCCAAACACAGTTTTACACCATTCGCCATGATTATTTCACAGTAAAATACAAAATTGACATCATCCTGAAATCAGCTGATAGCCAATCGGCCTATTTTAACCAAACACACCTTTTAAATAATAATTTGTATTATTAATTTGAATTTCTTACCTGCAGCCATATCCGGAGCCCTACTGGCCAAGCTGGAGGCGGCTTTAGCCATTTTAATTATTTATATAATTTTAATTTAATGGAGTTTTGCCGATTTTCTAGTAAAATGATTAAATGTCGGCTGCAGTGCAACTTACGTAGAGCTACTGGATATATGGGCTGCTCTCAAAAACATTATGGCTTAATGCAAAAGGCTCAACTGCTCCGCTATGTATTCCGGCAAGGAACAGATGGTGAGAGATGCCGCGAGTTTCAATGCTGTGTTTATCAATGTAGAGGAACTGTATATTCAATCAAACTATTTTAATGCACACTAAAAATATCCTGGGCCTCTATTACGTACCTACTTTAACAGAGTAACTAGGCCCAAGATGTTTTTAGCATGTATACAAATATTTTTGGTACACGTGCTATTGTGAATAAAAAAACAACCCTTTGTTCCTTCATTTAGACGCCATCCCAATTACAAAGGCGTTTAAAAAGGGGGTTGGCGTTATCATTGGGAATCCTGAGAAGGATTAGAGCAGCCCTGATTGTTGAGTTTAATTGAAAAAAATCTATATTGTTCTATGTAATAGCAATGACTTCATCTATTATATTTGACATTCAATATCTGTTTTAGTTGGCGTCGGGAATAGCTGCCAGCAGCGTTTGTGTTTGGGATTACAGGGAACTAACTTAATACTAAGACAGTTACAATCTTTTTTATAAAAAGACGAATAAAAGTTATTTATTTTAACTCCTGTGGTCCATCAAGGTATAAAAATGCAAATATTTTATGGAAATACATCTAGATTGACAATTGAGATCATATTATAGCGTTTTCTCGAACATTTCATTCAAAGGTTACAAAACAGGTTAGATTAGTTGTTATCATATATCTGGTACAATTAATCCTGCCAGGTAAGCTTTTGCGAGTGTCACTTCATCCTTCCACAACGATTTCAACATAGGCTTATCACCCAGATACATAACCTTAGCAGCTTTCACCATCACTTCCGGTTTGTTTGACCAAATCTGTCCTAAAACGCCTACATACGCACCTTAAACAAACCAATAAACAACAAAACTTACAAAATCTTATCAACCAAGCCTCCGTTGAATAAAGTATATTCTTTTTATAAATTTTACTCCTTCCACTTCCATCCTCCTTACCAATCCTAATATTCGGATGATCTCCTCCAGGCACAACGTTGTACTCATAAATAGTGGCTTCATTATCACAGCAGCTGTCCTTCTCATCCTTTACCTCGTTATCATCCGTGATAACAATCGAATAATTCCCCGTCTCCGTCTTCACCTTCTTTGTAATCCTCCCTTGGATCCAAACCAAGTTCACATCCAACTCCAGGTTAGACGACACCGTCTCCTTCAAACTCAGCTGCTGTTGTCCATTCCCTGCTGGGATGTGGGTTATCGTGAGGGTCCAATGGTAGTCATCTATGGTGTTATTATCTTTGGCCGAGTGTTTTGGAACACACAACTTTAAATCACTAATTAAAAGCTTGTATGTGGGACAATGAAAAAAATCCATTTGGGCAGCACTACCTACAATCAACAATCAAAATTTACTTGTTATTTATTTATAATTACTACTACAAAAAAAAAACAAATCCGTCAACAGCTGACATTCCCCTAACTAAATACAAATACCTAATCAGCTGATAAATCTGTATTTACAAGTCATCTGTGAACTGAACTCTGAAGCCCTGACTTGTTGACTGCCGATCTCTCAGACCAGATCTGCTTTCATCAGCAGCAAAACACACATAAGTTGGGTATACGGAAATGTAGTTCATACCATCTCTTTCACTTATAGGCCTTAATTTACTTAACATGTTTCACTAATACGTAAGGCACACAATGGTTTTTAGATTCTGTTTCAGATATGTAGACTAGGAGTAGGTACAAAGTATTAGGGTTTTGGGAAGAAGGTATTTGTTAAATACAAATACAGCTATTCAGCATATCATGAAAAAAGGAGCTGGTTGGAATGATTTATGCTTTTGAATGTGTTGTTTGTAATTTGCATAATTAAAGATACCTTATACCTTGTCCATAGTTCACAAATACACAGTCCTCATTTTGGAATCAGTCACTTCAAAAAGCTTTTGTTAGTTAATCGGGTTCAGTGCAAAGGCGGATGGCGGATCAATTTAAGTTTTAAATTGGACGTGGGCAGTTAGGATTTTTTGTAGTTATTTGTAAAATTGTACACAAAGTTAAATTTTATTTCTTAAAAACAGCCATGAATTAATCTCCAACCCCGTTTAATTGATATATAAAATATAATAATAATAATTATTGCTCCGAAAAGGAGGTGTTTCGTTGAATTTTAGAAAAGTTTGGGAATCTTTCAAATAAAATGGCGCAACTTAAAAGAACTTCGCGTTGCAACGTTACTTTCGTTTTGGACGAAGAAGGTAAGTTTGATTGGGGAGGGAGATGGAAAAGTTGCTGAGATTTTATTAACTTAAGCTGAATTATAATGAGCAATTTAACTCAATTATTTTTATTTATCTTGTTGTTGATGTTGTAAACAGGTTATATCTGTATACCAGCTTCACTCCGGTCAGATGGGACAGTTAGGAAACCAATCCGAGTACGAAAGGGGTTCACTCCATCTGAAGAGATGCCCAAATATGTTTGTCGCGGAAAGCTGGAGGAGTTGCAGAGGAATGGGGATAGTGTTGCGAGTAGTGTTGGAGTTGGAACAAGGTCGGAAGCGTCTGGAGGAGGTACTTTGGGAAGTAGAAGTCGTAATTGGGACGGGGTCAATGGACATTATGATTTAAGTAATCAAGAAGTTGGAGGGCGCCAGCTTGAAAATCTGACCGTAAAAGTAAATGATAAAACTGGGAAGCGGAAGAGCACTTTTGATGTTGTTGACTCAACCTCTGGAGGGTTATCAAATGATTTTAAGTATCAACCCATTCAGCAGGAGAAAGATCCATCTACGATGAAGAATTTAGCAGATTTGAAACCTTGTGGACCTTTTGTCACGGTGCAAACTGGTGGTACTGGGGTTGAACAATCTACGGGAAGGGTGGAATGTTTAGAGTATTCTGATTTTAGTAATTTGCCAGCAATGCGAACCAATTCTGGGAATGTTTCTGATGAAGCTGAAGACAGTGACAAAGGGAATGCGTTATTGGAAAGGTTTATTGAGGACAAGACGAAGGTTCTGTCTTTAATTGAGTCACGATCTGGGGAGGATTCTGACGAAGCGTCAATGGCTTGGAATAAGGAAAAAGTAGAAGCTTGGAACCGCTTTGTGTTCAACTTGGAGTTGGTTTAGACCTAAATCTGTATATGATTAGTTGAGGCTTGAAGGTATACATTTAAATGCTTATCAGTCTGTATAATGTTCGAAGTAAGGTCTGTAAAAAGTATGTCCTGGGTCCAGTCCAGAAAATACCTGCATTGTACGTTTGCTTGAGTTGCGTTGTAATATGCTAGTCTGTCTTTTTAAAAAATTTGTTTTTGTTATGTTATGAATACATTTTTCCACCTTTTTGCCATACGTTTAGAAATTAGCGCCTGCTTTTAATACGTAAATGTACGTAGGTATTCGTGTTTCATTGTGCATGTAGTGCATGAGTAGTAAGTAAATCAATAAATAATATTATTGTAAATTGCAACTAGTGCAAAAACTTCGTGTGGGTTATGTGCATTGTGCATATTCAATAAATTTTATAATGAAAGAACGGTATGTGTTAGTATCTAGAACCTAATCTGAAGACAATGGTTTATAAACATGGGATCATTTCACCTTTACGCAATTAATTAACCTTTCACATATGCTTTACATAAAACAACATTCACGCCCCAAAGCAGTTGCAACAAAGACAACAGACAGAGATTCCAATATTACATCATAATCGTTCGTTATACTAAACTAACTCTATGCATTTTTGAGTGGACAACTCCCAGTCAGCGTAGATGGTAGAGAGAGAGAGAGAGAGAGAGATCGAGGAGCTTAATTGTAAATAAATAGATGTACAATGTGTCGTGTACATACAGATACCATAAATTGCCTAGTTCATACTTTCTAAACAATGAACATTCAGATTCAGGTGCATCTCCAGCTCTCCAACATGCAATGATTACATGTAATGCAAAAAGGACATGAAGTTACAAGACATGAGTATGATGCAACAGGTGAGTACAAACACCTGAGCAACTTCTTTCATCATTCCTGTCCATGTCCTTTAGACCATTTATACTCAATCTAGTCACCAAAAGGCTACAAGCTTATCGTTTGAAATCTGGAATGCTGTTGGAATGGTGAATGCATATAGTTTGAAGATAAGTACATTTGAGGCTCTACATATAACGGGGCAATGTAAAACTATTCTCGTGCCATGACGAATTTCCTGAACATTAGCCACCGTAGAATCGTTTACAGCGTCACAGTACTCTCATTGTTATCATTATTTTGCGTTCTTTGCATGTTGTACTGGTCAATTGCATTTGTCCCATATTTAAGTGGTGTGGACAACGAGACTGACACACTTCGAAGTAGGTCAGCACGAGTTCTCCAATATGCGAGTGCAGTATTTCACGATAAGTTACCTAAGTCTTTTGCATTCTCCAGTATTGGCCATCCAGATGGAGTTGAAGATGTAGCAGAAGCAATACGGGGAAGGGTTAGAAATGTCAGTCGGCTATGCAAGCAATATCATCTTGGAAAATATAAATGGGACAACAACTCCAACGACTTGAATCTTAAGGAACCGCCGACCCCTTTGTTCTCCTACTTCTTCTGGAATAGGTTAATCATCTCTTTTATGCACATTTCAAAACGAAAATATCATTTAATATAATCAGTATGAATTCATATTATTAAGGGAAAGACATTTGGCTTGGTGTCCTGTCTACAAGGCTGGCTCCACTTCATGGCTACAAAACATGATGAGGCTTGCTGGCTATTCTGAAACAATGATTCAGAATCCTCCAAAGCAGTTAAGTATATGGGCACGTGAAGTTTACGGGGATTCTGACAATTTTGAGCAGGACGAGGTCAAAAGAGCTCTGAAACTGCTTGTAGTAAGGCACCCATTCGAAAGACTTATGTCAGCATATCGAGATAAATTATCCAATTCAACAGTTGGTAAGCCAAATAGCATGATGGATATTGTTGTACTTAAAAGTGGGAAAGAATTATGGTTTATGCATTAATATTAATTTCATATAGGTCATGAGCATGGCAGTCACCATTTCTACATAAAATACGGAAAACAAATAGTGCGAAAGTTCCGAAAGGACCACTCCCTCCAACAAGTAGAGCCTACATGGGAGGAGTTTGTTCGCTACATTATAAAAACCGACTTGATACAATACGCTGACGACCACTGGCTCCCAGCTTACTACTCTTGCACACCGTGTCTTGTCGATTATGACGTGATTGCCAAAACGGAAACTTACTTCCGTGATCAAAAGTACATAATAAAGTTGGCTGGGCTTGAGGAAGTCCTGAAACCAAGGTGGAGTCACTCTACTGCAGATAAGGAAGCTCAGAGTAGACTCCAACTGCGACGTCAGTATTTCAGCCAACTTACTAAATCACAAGTTAAGCAACTGTATGAAAAATACAAGTTAGACTTTCTGCTGTTTGGATATGATGAAGACTACAAAGACTATCTAAAATTGGCTAAAGAAAAATAGGAACTTTTATTTCCAATATGGACTGAATCTATCATCAAGTTTATGAATACATGATACAAGCATCAACGAATATATTGTGGTGCCAATGCTGTGTACAACTGTTAAGATAATGACGACATCTTCCAAATCCACCGCTGGCCTGTCAAGATAGTGGAAACCGGCGAAGCGTCGGAAGCTTAACATTACAACGGAAATTGCAAATGCTCCGGTTTGAATGCATGTGAAAAGTAAAAGCGTCCAGGATAGAACACGTTGCTTTTTCTGGAAAAGGCATTTACATTTTTGAATTAGCTCTGGAATATTGTATTGTGACAGCAACAAGCGCTATATTGCTTTTATTTGTTGAGTATTACCTGTATTAAACTGTAGAGTGTAAACAGGCCTGTTATGAGTAAAGCTACATCGTATACCCACAGAAATAGTAAGTCGTATAATGTTGGTTCCTAAAATATAAATAAGATTTTAACTTCCGGTAATGATTTACACAGTTTGTTTGCTCCACATGAACTTTTATCGTGCTGGAATTGATACGCAAAGTGTATTTATCTCGTGTTATGTCTTTCAAGGACTTTCAATTTGCATGGAATACAGTTTGTCTGGAGTACTTAATACAATTTGCATTGAAGTGTTGGGTGTGCTACTTACAAATCCTAAATTATTAATCATTCCATCACTGTGCAGGAGTCCGGCAAAGATGAGCAACCCAACAGCCCACGCCTATTAATTAAAAATTTAAAACATAGTTTACTTCTTACCATATACACAATGAAATTCACATTATTCAAACAAATTCTACTTACAATGTGAATCATAGATGCAGCTACACAGAAACACCGGACACAGACTCTGCTATTCATTTTGATTTGTAAATGGGTTTTTTGCACAGAAAGAAGGAAACTTTTAGAAGCAAAATGTAGGGCTCTAGCTTGCCTTTGCAAAACCCTTGTAGAGGTTCCAGACTTCCTAAGCGAAGCCGAGTCACTGAAGTAAATATAATGAAGTATCAAACGAACATTAACTTTGTCTCACAGAACTTTTATAATTTCCTACACTCGACAAAGATGAAAGGAAAATGTACAGAACAACTTGAATTTCTTTTGATTAAACATAAAATACGGTAATATATGAATATGGCACTAGGCAGAACACTGGTAAACATGTATACGTAATAATAAGTTTGTCTTCTGGGTCTCCCCTTCTTAATTTTCTAAAGTTTTTGTCACATTTGTCACTACTGTTTTTGATCTTGTAATGATAATTGCTAAATCCGTTTTCGCAATTTACTCACTTTTACTCACAGTTTACAAATTGAGCCCATCAGCAGCAACAACAAAGTGGAAGTAGACACGTTATATGCCATCGCGACGTATGCAAATGACACTTTCGTTTTTTAAAAGCACCCAAAAAACATTTTCCAAGAACGCGTGAAGCCATGAAATAATGATAAAATCATTTTCGTTGTTCCTCCTCTGCCTCTTCTCGTAAATGCTGTCAGCAGTATCATCTAAAATTACTCACAGGGTTTGTTTGAACATTTTTTATTACACAAGAGTCCCATACTAAAGCCTACATTACTTCCTTTTAAAATTTTGATGGTCTCTCAGAACAACTCATATTGTGTTGCAGAACATAATGAAATAGTCAGAGTTTTACCTTTTACCTTTCTAACGCACTTACACACGTTGGTGGTCGTATAACGAAACAAAGTCGTAAACCTAAGTTTAGCCTGTAGGAGGAGATGGCATTTCTTCGCATAACTCACCTACAACGTAAGTAAATGATTGCAAAAATATGTTTGCAGGAAACAATGTTCAGTTATACACCTACTATGACTAGGCGCAACAAGTCCCTAAGTAAACCTGAGACTTTATATCTGTAATATGCATGCATCCTTTATAGACATGCATACATGTATTTTGAAATGTGAAGCCTACATGAGACATGAGACTACAACGGATGCGGAACAAAGCCGAGTAAGATAGCTCTTTTGTAAGAAAATATTGTTTGAGACTTTTTTACAAGCGCAGGCAATCATAATGTACAAGAAAAACAGGGATGCCATATAGCCAAGAGGATTTCCCTTGACACGTACATCGTTACATCGCTTAAACAATGAAACTGTCGACGATGATGTGCATACAAATTTAGTAGGTGTATAATTGCAACCCTTTTTGCCTTAATTTTCTACTGGTATCTTGTTGACTCAACTTGAATAGTGTTGTTGACTCACTAATATCGTCACTCAAACTCAAACAAGGCATCAGCGTCTCTTCATCATTCTCAAAGGACTTCCTCGTGAGTTTTCATTTGTCATGTGAGAGATGCATTTGAAGAAGCCGAAAATAGGATGCAAATTGAAAACAATTAATGAAGTATACATAGGCATGGCCAGATCTGACATATATTTTAGAGATGAAGCTTTTAGTTGGCCAAATGACATTCCAACAACTGAAAACTTATAAATATTCATGTACGTAAATGAATATATCACTTACAATACAGCCATAACAATAATAAAACAATATTACGGTACTTTTTATTGAGGACAAGATAGTTTTTTGATGGATTGCAAGTGCATGGACTTGAGAGAGGACTCACTCAAAAGTAAAATACGATAATGGATGCTATATATGAATGATGCTTAAACGGAAGAACATTATCAGTTTTAAAAAATATGTCAAGATTTAAATATGGAGTAATGATGAAGTGCTCATCGACTTATTATGAGCACTGAGAGAATTACAAAGGAACGATTTTAAATAACTTAATGTTTTCCTCCAACAACCATATTCCCCTTATATTGCATTAACCTTCACATCAGCAGCCCATTGATATTTATACCTTTTACATGGCAAAACAAGATATATACTTTATTAACGATAATGGATGCTATATATGAATGATGCTTAAACGGAAAAGCATTATCAGTTTTAAAAAATATGTAAAGATTTAAATATGGAGTAATGATGAAGTGCTCATCGACTTTTGTTAGTCCGACTTATTATGAGCAATGAGAGAATTACAAAGGAACGATTTTAAATAACTTAATGTTTTACTCCAACAACCATATTCCCCTTATATTGCATTAACCTTCACATCAGCAGCCCATTGATATTTATACCTTTTACATGGCAAAACAAGATATATACTTTATTCATCAATGCTAATGCATAATTTAGTACAGACAAGTATTTGTGGGAGATATGGTAAAAATAAAATGAGTAGGTATCAAATGGGGTTTACTGCAATCTATCATAATTACATAGAACAATGCACGATATACACTAACATGATTGACCATGCATTATATTACTTCATTAAGCAGGAACATTAAGCGATAAGGAACGACGCGGCGGTACATGCCTATATGTATAGTAATGTAATTGATGTAATTAATTAGACAATATTAATACTTTCCTAATGCTTTTATCGATCAACAGTCTTAGAGAAATACCTTGTGTTTTACGCTCCTTATACGTTTTTACAGTCATATTTCACAGGAATACTTACAAGAATGTCGGTAGTAGAATATGCTAAGGTTTTGTTTTCTGTTTTTATCATTTAGTGAAGCCAAACATCAAAAATACAATGTTGTCCAATATACACTTTAGTTAAACTAAATCGTAATAATAATTTGTTAAACTTGCAGAGGCTGCAAGTTAATGACTAGCGGTTAGTAATTAGTAACTGTTCTTACTCTACCTACCTACGGATTTATCACAATACGGTACACTGACTTTGGTTTTTTGGCTTCTTTGATATGCTAATTAGACAAAGATTACTGTTAATTACTAAATGGCCTAAAGTTAGTAAGAATTAGCACATTGATAATACTTTTCTGTTGTCCAATTTACTCGCTTAGCCTCGAGAATTTTTAGAAATCTAGCAGAATATTCCGGAAAGAGATATGGCATGAAGGGTTTAGGTTGAATAGTATATACACAAACATTATTTAAATGCATACATGAAGACGGGTTACACACTCTTGAAAACTCAAAAACGAAATGTACATGAAAGCTGTTGTCTTACATAGAACAGGCATATAATAATACCGTTATTAGTTAAAATTTACACACGTGGTTGTTTGAATCACTAAAAGCTATCAGTTTCACTGACGAAATCTCCTCTTTGTTTTCTTCGGATATGACGCGTGTAACAAACAAGAATAAAAAGATATGTTACAGTGCACAGACAGTTTACGATAACAGAGACTATACGGAGTACTTCTGCTGGCTGGCCACGGTTGATTGGTCGTGATCCTTTCCAGAAAACAATCATGGTCACTGATGCTCCGATCTGGAATAAAGCTAGTAATACTCCAGCCAGTTGTAATGTAAGGACGGAGTCCTATTACAGAAACAAGAAATACACAAATCTATGAAATTCTTATAGTTTCACAGCTTGGAATGAACAGCCATAATGATATATGACTATAATATGTACTTACCTTTCGAACACCCCGGAATATGACAAAAGCTGTTATAAGCGTTCCGAGGGCATATGCTGTCATAAAAGCCAAATCGAATCTGCTTAGCTAAAAATAGCGTTTTGAACAGAAATGAACCATTTGATAAACAAAACTCGCCATTAATGTATTTGATAGCGATATGGAAAACCAGAACATAGATTTTCCATTACCATATTGGTACATATAATTTCATTGTCGTGCTATAACATTGTAAAAAGATTACGTTTTTGCCTGATCCCTTTGGTCCAACGGAAAACGCTCCGAACAGAGTTATTAGCGGGATTATCAGTAGTCCGACAATCTGCCAGAAAGAAAAACAAAAATTCTCATGTTGATCCTATTTTATGTCCTCTACACAAAAAAAACTTCATAAATCTCGATAATTCTATTCATAAAGCTCACGTACAAGATGGATTGAAATACCGAAGTACGTAAGACTCCGACTGGAGAATAGTAGACAGCACATGTTTTGAAGTTCCAATATACGTTGTAAAGCAACTCTAAGTGGTATTTGCAAGTTTAGATGTGATTTCGAAGGGATTAACAAGACGTGTTTTAGTAGACACCAAACAGTAAAGTAATACATGAAAGTAGCATTTTGTTTACTTTGACACACCTCAAATCATTTCAGTCCATAAAAAACACTCTTCATATGTAAATTCTAACGTTGCTGTTTTTAACTTTAATAGTGTAATAGTCATCGATTTGCACATTTACAGCTCGCTATAATGCATGCATTTTTATAAAATGCATCACAAAAGACTTTGAATTGTTAAATGACTAGTGTTTTACCTTGATCTATATAATTTACTACACTTTATCACGGCACGGTTTCATATTTACCTTGCTTACTAAACTCAAGCTCAATTTACAAATTTTGTAAATATATTTAAATGATCTTCTAAACTGATTATTTGTACTTTTACATACACGTATACGCAGAGACACACTAATAGGTACGTGTTTATATCATAATATTGTGGATATTTAGTAAATATGATTACATTTAATCCGAATGAAATAAGAACTCTTTGATTAATTTATATTTTGTAATCTTTCATAGCTTCATTTCTAAGCTCCTTTGTAAAGTAGCCACACAGTAATACCATTTAATTTTCTCATTGACCTAGTATATACAATTCCGCCCCTTTTTCAATTTCAACATTGGTTTGGTCGGTTTGTTCTTGCTATACAGCTTTTCATCTTTCGCTACTCATCACACAACAGAAGATTCTTGCAAACATTGAACTTTTGGAACATAGTCTTTATTAATCTAGCCTTTCACCACTTTCATCAAAAACGTTTGAAGATGTTTGTTTACATAAATGGCCCACAGAGTAATCACATGGGACATAGAAATATTGTAATATCAAAAGATTTATTCCTTTCCGAAATATCTTGGTAAAAGAAATATTTGATTATTAATGTTCTCTGCTGATAAAAAGCCGATTTGAACGGATTACTTGAATGTAAACTCGATCGTGGTATTGACAAAGGCAAGCTGGCAAGGTCAACTCTAAATATAAATGCGAAGATGTATTTTACCAGCGAGATTCGGAGGGGTAGATATCGTTGATATTAGTATTCTGGTGTATACAAACAATTTTTATTCCTTCTCCGTTGTCCTCTTTTCAGTTTTCCTTACAAAATCTAATTTTTTTTTGGCTCTATGCATTCATTCTTTCATGTCTGCTGAGTGGTAATAGGTGATAATTTAATTATTACTTCTCGACTTCTGACAATTAGCACCATTTTACACGATTTTGCTTCTCTCACTTCACACCGGTAACCAGACTTGGCAAGCGTTCTTCGTATAGTCTATGTATTATTCCCTGTATTCTATTTATCACCTGGATTTTATTGTATTTCACAGTCAATTTACGTTACATAGGCGACGTCAGACATGGAATACTTAAGTCTCACATTTCTGGATGGTTAGAAACGAACATCCATTAAACGAACCTTTCTTTGGACCCTTCACTCTGACTGAGACGACAAAGCGGAATGAGGAGAAATTGGAGAGAAAGCTCAGGTTTTGTATGAATACATATGCAAGGCTTCTTTAAAAAAAGAGAAAATGTTGCTCCCTCTTGTCACGGCTTGCTTAGAGCGTGTAACATAGGCATTCCACTCTGGTGCCTCTTCTTCGTTCTCTTCTTTATGCCACTAGTCCTTTTATATTTACAGTCCAGTTGACAAAAGCAAGCGAGTTGGGGGATAAGATGAGATGTGACATTATCAAGGCTGATAATGTTATTCTTGATGTTGTATGTGCTTAAGTATTTTCATCAACATACGGTTTATAACAAAACTTGAACCTCTTTACTTCGACCAGCGTTGCAAGTTTTTCTCTGAAATGTTAAAAAATATAGGAGAAAGTTGGTCGAAAAAATCGGAAAAGTAAAACTAATCTACATACTTCAGAAAAACAACGGCAAGAATGGAAATACTACTGTTTCAAGCGTCAAAAGTTTTGAAAGATAAAAGGTGGAGGAAAGCAAAGGAAAAGTAAATTTTGAAGCAAAAAAGTAAAGCAATATTGAGGCGGAAAGATACTCATCTTATTAAAAATAGTGAAAGTATATACTTCCAATGTGCATAAGTAAACAATAATTTATACACTCAGCTCAAGCCCCAGCACGCAATGCGTCTCCGTATCCTTTACTTTACTCAATCAGTTTTAATCATAGATTTGAGTGGCCAGACAAGACGAATATTGTTATATAGCTTGCGTTATTGGAGCGGCAGAAAATTTGGAATAATTGATTTGTGATTAAATATAAAGCAACATATGTTTGGAACAACGGAATAGAGGCCGACTCGCTTGTCTATGTGCAGGCTTACACAGCATAACAGTCATATTCCAATAAATCGGTATTGAAGCTTTATCACACGAACAAAAATACTGAATAATGTATTACGTGATGTTTTGTGTGCATATAAAATATAGATTGAGAGTTGCTTTGAACACTTTCATTCTATTTTGTTTTCAGAGCTGCGCTTCCGTTAGGTAGGGCCTTCAAAAATATACTGTAGCTCACTAAATAAATGTCATTTCCTCGCTCCATATAGTCAATGCTACTTCTATATTCCTTAGTTCTGGCAGATCCTTTCTTGTATTCAACACTTGTTTCATATTATCTCGTTTCCAGACGTCAACTGTCAACTGTTATGCATGTTAAAGCCAAGTCGAACAAAACTGATTAGACAACAGCTGTCACGTTACAAATATTCTATGTACAATTTTCATTATGTAAACTTCATGCTTGTGTAGCATGTACTAAAAGTATGCATTTTTATTATCAAGACAGAAAAAAACACCCAAGCAAAAAACATTGCAAAAGAAAGCAAATTTGATCATGTAAAATCAATAAGGATTGAATTCAATCAAATAAAGTGAATTTATTCGTGATAAAAGAAGTTTCACATTCATATAGATACATTTTAGCCAAGCTCTGAGCAGATTGATCCTATATGAATTTCGGTAAAATGTTAGCCTTTATTCATCCATATACATATGCAGCTAACACCTTACTAATCTTCAAATCTAGTATATAATGTAATTAATAGGTGTGTCACTTGTCATTTTAGTAGATTTTTATCCGCCATTGCATGCCATGGTGCCGATAGGAGAGATATGATCTATACTTTCACAAGCCTGTCTAAACTACTATGATTTAGTATTAATCAGCTTTCACTGGTTCCATTTAATATGTTTTTTAATTACAAAACCTTGCTTGTAATACAAAATATGGTAATAGGAAAAAAGTTACAGAAAATGTTTTGTGGTTCTTTCTAATAAACTGGCATTAATGGTTTTTTTGAAATGACAGGATAGGAATTTTTGAAACCCCAAATATATTGTAATTAGGTGTGTTAGGTGTGGTCTGCAGCAAAAATGCACCCGGAAGCCGTATTATTGTAGAGAAAGCGGCTGTACATTGTTATGTACAATGTTAGATGTATCACCGAATTCCTTTGCTTCGTGTAACCACAATATTTTAGTAGACTTACATACCTTTAGCAAACACGAACTTCCCACTCTCTATAGTTCCTTTACAAAAAGTATTACAGTTCCATGTAAAATTTCGGAATAGCGAAAAGTTCGTCTTATAATTTCCAGTCAACCGAATATATGACGGCAATAATAGAATTTATTACCTATGCCTATTACGTGTGTTAGTATAATGTGCAGATGTGAGGTTTCCTATTTCAACCAAAATCAATCAGACAAGATAAAGTTACTCCAGTAAGTTCTCAGAAAGAGTGAGGACAAAGTATATTACGACGATCGTGCCGATTGTCTCTCTGTCCTTCTCAGTCAGACTATAATACAAGGTAATGCAGCAGTAATAACGATTGAACACAAAGTACGAAAAAGTAATATAATGTTCTTGAAGCCGATAAATGTGAAATTGTACGTATTCTCCCTATTGTGGTTCACAACAGACTGAAAGTCTGTGAGCCGATGAAAAGACATGAAAAGGCTGTTTTCAATAGAAAAGTGATGCACAGATACAATTCACTCAGAAAGTCTTACCTTTCTCTCTTTTTACTTTGTGTTACTTCTTTCTCAGCATTTAAGCTGTATGGAATGTCTATTGATATGAACGAGTTGTGAATTGTGTTTTTTATACATTCGCATAATAGTATCTTCATATTAGAAAAATATTACATGCACATCGTGGTAGCAGTTCTATGTAACTTTCTCTTGATAGTAGTAGCTTTAAAACAAAATGGCACATTTTGCATTACATTAGTGAATTAGGAAAGAGAGCTACGAAAACCACAACAGAAATAAGTAAATCACTTACAGCTAGCAGTATACCGTAATGTGCTTTTAAGAATTACTTTCACCAGTCGAGAAAACATATAAAGATAGACTTTCTCCCTCTTGAATGTTTTAGTGCTACTAATGGTAATGGCAATGCAGCAGAACATATACCATACCAAAAGGAAGAACGGTGAAAATGATCGCAAACAGGAACTGATACTTTTTACCAAAAGGAAAAATGATGATAGGACCAAACTGCAACCAAAATATCACAAAAGCTTCAATGTTTCCTCTGTATAATATTGAACCATACATAAACGGATGTATAAAAACACTTTTCGTTGAGGAGAACCACGTATAATAATAGTGACTAGCAAGGACACGAGAAAGGCACTAGTGAAACGTTCTAAGCCTACATTTCTACCGTCGTGAAAGTAAAAAGAGACACACACAAAGATACACAAGAAAATAAAAAGGAAATAAAAGCAGACCTGTAATACTTTATAATCCTTTTTAACGAATATGTGTACTAAGGTAGATTGTATAATACGAGAAAAAATTAATGGACTTTTAGGAAAGAAAGTAGTATATACACTACACAAAAAGATGGATTGTATAGAAAGTCTGGAATTTTTCCTCAAACAGTTGCAGAGTTTGGGAGGGAGTTAAAAAATTCAGTTTACTTAGAGTCGTAATGAATGACATGTCCACACACAAATCTGCTTCCACGTAATGTGTGTAACGTTCAGCAAAAATCAGATTAAATCTAGTATCTTCCTATCTGTATAGAACCGAAAAGAAAAGAGTCCAACCAAGCCCCGAGGTTTATTATGTATATTTAGAAGTTCAAGTGGAGGAAAAGCATGAAAAAGATAAGAAATGTAGTAGACATAATATTAATTCGGGTATCTACTATATATATCTACAATCTACATATGCCTCATATTTGTTCATTGAATTCTTGCTATCTTTGACGGTACTGGGTCCCTGTTTCCGTTTTACCCACGAGACGTGGATTTAAAGAAACTATAAAGAACTACTATATATTCTATCATCATCGTTTGTACTTCATTGAAAACCATGATTCCAATCCAATGTTGTCCTACCACTCTACTAGTGATGGTGATATGATAGGCTGAGCTTTGAGCTGAACTTAAGCCAAAAATGACACAGATGGTTTTGCACTACATGAATACTTTGGCTACATCCACTTCCGAGTATAAGTGCTGCTCTGATGATGCATAATTACATATTTATTATATGATATACGTTAATCACGGCATTTGAAAAGACCGACAGTAAAATAGTAGTAAAGAGATGGATGAAGAAAGTAAATGTGGCAGTGCTTAATATATTATTGACATAGCTGAAATATCGCCAAAGCTAAGAATTCACAAGCGGGTGTAAAAAAATTTATATTACTTTTATGAAAGGGTTTAGAAGCACAAACTAGTATATTCTCAATATTTTTATGGTATGATTGTGTAACACAGTACTTTTTTGCAGGCTCTGAGTTATGTACACTAAAGTTTTGCACATTTTAGATATGACATCTGAGGAAATTTTTCGCGTACAACTTATGCGTTTACATTTCTCGGACTTTAAAATGTGACTTTTATACTTGCTTTCTTAAGTTAGGTATTCATTAGACATATTTCACATATACGGAATTCGCAAAATTTTCACACTTTGCAAGCAATATGTGAAATTGTTGCCACGAAACCAAAATCAACTTTTTCTTACCATGTTCCACGAATTTTTCACTGATCTGGTATTCATTTTTAACGCTTTTGTTGAAA
>JAHZNG010003485.1:0-15119 GCA_027744375.1 Orchesellides sinensis
TGAACTCTCTGAAAATTCTATTGTCTTACAACCTTAAATGATAATAAAAGGGGTACACTAAGTCCGTTGTAATAATAATAGTAAAGTAAAAAATAGAAGTTTGTAACGTTTCAACCATCACCAATTCCCATTCACCAGTAATGACTGGCGTGCATTATTAGATGCTCAAAATGAGACTCAATTCTTTATTCGGTAACAAAGAGTTTCCTAATAAATGATAGTGTGGCATTGATATGAGTTCATACAGTAAACGGCTACAGGTTTTTGACTTTTATATGCGTATAAACCCACATATAAAATATGCTTCTGGCAGTTTACTCGAGTTCAGCATAAAATACCCTTTACTCTTTCAACAAGTATTCTCTAAGGAGGAAAGAGAGAAACGCAGTTAATGCACAACAATGTAAAACAATGTTTTATTAGAATGGTATAGAAAACTGAAAAAGAGCTATATAAAAAGCTCACTTGTTTTTCTACGCCTGATTTAACAATCTATCATTTTTGGAATCTAGATTGCCAATGACTTCCGTCAAAAAACCGATTTCCTTTTCCTGCCAGTTTTACTCTTTTTTCATGGTGAGTGCTCCTTGCCGCCGTTTTTATACATTGCACTGTTAACCAGAAAAACCGTTAAATTTTAAAATGTCGTTTTGAATTGTGATTGCTTTGAAAAGAAATATAAAATTTCTAATTTTATTGATAATTTTACCCACTGAGCGAGCGCAAGTGGCTTACGGCTATTGAAACAATTTAAAATAGTATGCGTAATATATGCCCTATTGTGTTTTATCATTGTTAAAAGGTAAATAAAGCTGTATTCTGCTGCTTATATGTAGATTCTGTACAAAATCAAGCTGAAAAAATAAGCGAAAGACTTACAATGTCCAGAAGAGTGTAACCAACAGGTTGACAGCACATCATTCATGAGCACTTTCCATTCCCGTCTCACGTTCCAAGCCGGTTTTCATGTGTGATGAGAGGGTGAGCTATCAACAACACAACATACATTTCTACATGCATGGATGGCTGAAGGTGGTGGGTTGGGAGAACTGGAGGAAACTCTTGTGTGACTGCCTGAAAAAAGAATCATATAATATGAATGAGAGCACACATTGGAAATTGGAAAGCAATAAAGCGTGTTTTTTGGTTTGAGGAGAAAACAATGATAAAAAACAGAGTAATTTTGTAAGGTAATAGGCATTACGTATTGGTGCGGACGTGACATGGTCACACCACTTAAATGTATCTGGGAATAAAGTAAGCGTTAAGATTATGCTTGTGGTATATCAACCGTTGAGCGATTTTTGTTACAGGTAAAAAATGGGTTGTTTGTGGGGAGACTGATCATTACACTTTTTTTTCTTTTCCTGTTTCTGACATCATTAGACATCATTTTATGTATTGAATTGAACCCTTGAAGCGATATTGGATAATGACTCCATGACAAGAAGGATAATTCCTTGTATTATCTTCGGCATCATCATAATCTATTTTTTACATTACAATGAAACAATACTGTAACGAAAAAAGTCACTAGTCATCCAACAAAGGAAATCAGTAATTGATCGGAAATTATATTCGATATGCACGAATTTTCTTTCGTTCTCCATAAAAAACACAACCCATACTTTGGAAATAGTGACGTGATGTGTGAACCACACTCCACTCTACATTATTCCGTCATGTCATGATAAATTCTGTATTTTAATAAAGATAAATGCAATCATGATTGACGTCTCTCTCCTACACACCATTTTTTATACATACGGTTTGGAGAGTCTAATTAGCAATCTAAAAATTTCATACCATTTTTACACACGTAAATATCATCAAAAGCCAATTTTTATTCCCACAGGTGTCTACCGTTAACCCTTCTGGTTTAAAAAACGCTTTATAGTCCTGAGGCGAGAAAAGCCAAGGAATAAATATTGTGAGAGGTGATCAATGATCCTCCGCGCATGCACATTTTTATGGCGAGAGATACATATTCCATTTAGCACATTATTACTTTGTGGCGGCTTATCCTGAACTGCAAGAAATCTATTAGGGAGCATAATATCATACCTTTCATTATAATTTCTCCAAGCCAACAAAAAAACAGGCTTGTCTCCAATTTTTTTGCTGGAAAACCACAGATTGCACACTTTAACCCTATTTTTCTCCATCAATCCATAATATGGGCCTAAGGCTGCAAATTTTTCTTGGCACTAATCAAGGTTGACCAGAAGAGGAGTTTTTATTGTGTGAAAAGATTGAAAGGTTTATGCAATAATAATGGATTATGTAATGTGACCACAGAATTCTTTTAAAGCTTTAAGATTACTATTATCTCATATCTCCAATAGAATATGAATTTCTTTTGGGCATGCATTACTCCATTCAATTTCCTTTCCATGTAATCCTACTCCCCCACGGCACTCTTTTTCGTGGTTTACCGGCTTATTATTCAGAAAAAAAGTTATATTGATACTTTTCTTCATTTTTTGGATAAAATTTTTTGGGTTTGTTCCACAAAATGAGTATAATAAAAATTGCCTTAATCGAAGCTATCTACTAATGATAAGTTTTGATGGGAAGTGTCAGCAAAAAAAAAAACGTACTAGTAAAAAAGCAACAAGAAGAATACCTACGTTCTTCATCATCGTCAATAATCTTATCCCACACGCATTGATCGTGAATGAGTCAATAAATCCTTTGCATATAAAACTCCTAATTGGAGGTTTGTGAGCATGAGACATGCAAAACAGATTGGGATTCACCATGAGTCTCCTCGCCATGTCCATCACTTTATGGCATAACGTAGTGAATAAATAATATTGAAACATGCGGATTTTTAATAGATAGATGCTCTCACGCAGCAGTAGTACGTAGCAAGTGGTGCATTAACAAAATATGAGAGGGTGTGCCATTGATTTTTTGGGTAGTAAAAATAATATGCAACAGGTTTGCGTGGAAGTTATGCGGGTATATTGATGATGATGATCAGGATGCAGGGTTGATTGCACATGAGTTAAAGGTAATGAATGGTTATTAACTTGCCGTATTGAGAGTAGACGTTATTAATATTCTGTTTAGCCCATCAATTATTTGTCCCATGTCGATATCACATGGGTGAGTTTTGTAGAAAACGGATGGAAACGTGGGAGAGAAAAAATTCTTCTGGGATGAAGAATCACAGTTATCCTATGATAAAATATGGAGAATGGAGATATGGCGACAATTAAAATGGTTTGCTAAGGGTCTGTCTATTGTTAAACCATGCCTAGGAAACTTTTATGATGATATCGGTTCTGAATTTGATATCCGCTAAGAAAAGTTCCGACATGATACGGTTATTATTTTGGTTTGCATACAGAGAGTGTGCTATTCATGTTGTTCTACAATAAAAAACTTGATAACCCTTTCCACTTACAAGTGCCGATGAAACAAACGTCTTAATCCTGCTTTGTTAGTTGTTCCTTGGGTAATATTATGTTGTAAAGGGTTATTTACCCTTTGAAAATAATGCGGCTTGTATTTTAAAGGGGTAACCATGTATATACCAACTTCCTTCACCTTTTTCTTGACATGTGACGGTAAACGACAAAATCAACCGGTTTACGTATGACATGCAGGGATACATCCAACAAGTGAAGAAAACACATGTGAATTGTTTCTTGATACAAAAATGGGTAACAGGATACCTCCAAGGGTATTCCCTTGTGGTAAATATCATTTAATGAGTAACGTCTTGGAGGAAGGAGAAAAGTTGATGTGATGTTGAAAGGAGGAGTTTGTAAAGTGAGAGAGATGAAATGTATACAGAAGGTTGATTGTCCATCTCTGGACATGTTTTTGGTTTGGACCTATTTATGCAATGGTTTCATTAATGACATCCTAAAAAACCCGACAGTACACAGATGTGGCTGAACGAAAATCAAAAACAGATTTTAGTGGTGAAGAAAGTATGTTTAGAGAGCATAACTACATGTTTAAAGAATGTTTTATAATGTCTCTTCATTTTTATTCGAATTCCACTGGGATTCATAACGCATTCACAGGAACAAAGTAAAAATGGAAGTCAACTGTGATTTACAGAGGGATTCTTGAGATTCTCAACGTCACATGAGCCAATGAGATTCGATTTGTTGTCTGAAGGGAAAGTGCATATGTATAAATACAACACGACGACAACTTTTTTAATGCATAGACTGCACTTGAAATGTAATCCTTTTCTACAGACAAAAAGAGTGATACACCTTCAGATTAAGATTATGGAAATATCAACTCATTTGGCCCCTCACAAGGATTGTCTGACTGCAACTGGACCTACACGTACTTGCATAACATGAGTTTTGTGTCTTTGTTGCTTTTTTTTCAAAGTGTAATGGTACCATTTGGGTTTCGGTTAAATTGTCCAGCTAGAGGACTCATTTTTTTTGGGCCTTTGACAATAAAAATAAAAGTAATTTGTTGAGACATCATTTGACCACCTAGGGATCCCAGATTGGACAAGTTTTGTTTAGCTTAAATAGTCAATATAAACCTGTTACACATTATGCATACTTACACTCAAAAAGTGTACTTTTTTCAAGAGCAACAAGAAATAACGATAATTGCTATTGTGTTAATGGAATTTACATGAATGTTTGTACATGATGATACACTATTTTGATACTTGTACAAGAATCGCTTTGTGGACTCACACAAGGTGGGACAAGAAGACGACACAAAATATATAGTTGGCTTATCGAATGACACACCACACCATCATATTATTATCACCGGCCAATCATAATAATTTCCTATACAGAGAAAAGAATCCTAAATGCCTGCTTGGTTCTTTTCATAACCGCAGTGGTTATTGCTTCTGAACCGTACTAATCACCGACCGTTTGAGTATATATGGAAAAAGAGCCGATTGTTGATTCAAATCACTCCAATCTGATAAAAATCTGTTGTCAAAACGTTATTATGCTAAAATGCTTTGATGTAACGACAAAATAACGTAAATGCAAACTGAAGGAATAAATTGACGGCGCGTGAACAGCATGTGACGACGACAAAGAGTCGAGAGGAAATTTACTCGAGTGCACCTTCTAAATAATGATTTTTTAAGATAAAAACGTTACAGTATGTCTGGAGGAATGGTGATTACTAATCAAATGAGAGATTCCCTAGTCTAAATAAATTTTATATGTATTTTCCAACTGAAAAAGGAGAACCGAAGAAATTAATCACTGAGAGACTTTTATTATTACAACAGAATACGTATTTATTTAGAACGGGAATGCCTAATCGAAAGCGTTCGTGTCTTCCGCTACAATTTCTCTCAACAAAAGTATTCTCGCCGCAGCTGGAAGTCCTTTCCTATCATTTCGATCCATAAATGGAGTCGATAAATTTTATCTGTGGAGTATAGACAGGAAGAAAGAAAGGAAAGGGATTATCTCCAAAGAAAATATAAAGCTTGATGCACTTTGTTCTCATACATATAACAACCACTCGACTACTACTATCATGCAAATAGATCTGGGGAAAAATAATGCACCAAAAAATACAACGTGAACATAAAAAGTATTGTCATGATGAGTATAAAATGCATAGAGATTCTCTTAACGGGTTTGATCCAGGCAGAGAGAGAGAGAGAGTACATTAAAACAGACCAAGACAAATCCATAATAAAAAAGAGAGAGACCCCCTCACGCCAACCAAAGCGGCAATTGCACTCTTGTTGCAAGTTTTTTTTAGATTGTTGAAAACATTTTTAATGTATTGCACAGTGAATTAGCTCGTGGTGGGGAGGAGGAGGAATATGGGAGCACATGAGAGACACAGACGTCGGCGACTATCTGCTGATGATGATCCTTTCATTGTTCCTTGATATATTTATAAATATAAGATTATTTCATATGGAATTTTTCCATGAATGCGGATTCCTAGCAGACACATCTCTCGCCACCTTGTGAGGCGATGCAGTTAAGATTAATCCATATGCAATTATCTTATATATTTTCCCGGTATTGTCATTTTCCAAGAAATACATGTTCCGTTTCAGTTGTGTGTTATTGCTTTCCAAACATTTATTTTTATATTTTAATAAATAAAACCAGTTTTCGTATCTTGATCCTACACAAATATAAGTATTACTTATGAACTCTCAGGTATAGTATTTCAATCATTTAAACTTGTCCACAACTACCGTCCAGAATTCCAAATATTTGACGAATAAAACTTTTATTGCGTTAAAGCCCTTTCAAAATATATTAAGAGGAATTCAGACAATGTGCATATGACATGATACAAAACAATGCGTTGAAATAATTTCAATGTCAGTGAACAACGGGTATAAATTGACTGTTTTCACTGTCTCCAGCAAAAATATCTCCCTGTACGGACGAAAAGGTGAGGCAAGGGAATAAATTTACCTTTGACCACTCTAAACCTGATTTGTGATTACGATAACACAATATTTTTTATCAGGCTGCACAAGAAGTGTGCTCAAGACAAAACAGTATCTCAAGCAAAATTGTATACCTATAACACAAAAAATGCATGAATGAGTATATAATAATATTCTACTACGCCACAGGCAAAACACAAGAGATACTTGCCAACTTTTCTTTTTAAAAGACCATTTCCAGACAAATGTCTGTGTCGAGTGGATAAACTAAAGAGGAATTGATTTAAGGCTTTTGTAAAATATCCATTCAATGATATAATGTGAGCAGAAACCACAAAGCAGTAAATCACCTATTCGGTTCAATGTATGTTTGTTGTACGTCATGTTGTCTCCAAAGTATAAAAAACATGAATGTGATCACTCTGGACCAGAGAGTCCACTTGCATTGCACACCTTCTTTCCATCCATCCATCTTAAAAGCTTCAAAGATTGTTTAGTGATGATGATGATTATATATGCAGACATATCACCACACAGCCACCTAATAGCTATAACCAAATCGTTTCAAACTGTTGCCTACCAAGAAGACCCCAAAACAACGTTCCCTTTCAATACAACCTCACTCACAAAAGTTGAAGGGGAATAAAAGGTGAGATAAGTAGAGGGATCAAGACAAATCTTTTCGTTTGGGTTTGACCACTAAAAGACACAGAAAGAATTGAAAAAGGATGCAGAAGACAATATATCACCTTTGGTTTTTATGGTGCCTGAGCCACACAATAATAATAATGTATTAGGTACATATCTCCATATATTCTCCATTGGAATGTATTATACTTTATTTATGGAGACATTGTGAGAGTGACAACTTTTTGTCGTCTTTCTTGTCCTGTTGAATGAAAAGCAGCTTGGTATTGTCCACACTTGTTAAAAGGAGATGATGAGCGAAACTTGTTGTGAATTGACATTATGAATGGCCAATGGATGAATGAAGACTTTGTTAAGTGAGATAATACAAAATGTTATGTAAGAAAGAGGAGGGTGACACGCGTCGTCCTGGTCGTCACCGCCTCACGACCTCCTGACACGACTCATTTGTTTACTCTCTCCTGGTGAGCCAATCAACAACTTTTGGTCATCAATTGTTATCACGACCAAAGCTAAAGCTCTCCTGGTCATCAATGCCTGTGTGTGTTTTATTGTTGTCGTCCTGTCAGTGTGCTGGTGGTGTGGTATGGATTTACGGGTTCACTCAGGTGAATATTGATGAGGTTAATATACATGCATACAATACTTATACCTTAGAATCAGCATTAAATTGTCTGAGGCGGTGGAGATTGATAGCGAGAAAAAATGCCTAACTCAATGAATCTTGTTTTACGACAAGCCATAATATTATCCCTTTTCTCAATGACATTAACAATTTCCCTTGCTTTTTTACAACTAACAAAGTCTGGACAATGTTGTATGCATACAATTTTGTGCAGGTTGTTTAAAAGGACGATTGAAAAAAAGTAAATCGCTGTTTTGTTTTTTTGTACATTATCGTTTCGTAATAGTTTGGTAATAAAGAGTGGTACGTGCGTGATAAAGTGATGAGGCTCTCATTGCTTTTTTTTGTCTTTGGGCACGTTCACACAAGCCAAGAGACTCCATCAAGTCATCAATTCGAAAATCGTGAAACAAGTCAGAGCTCTCTGTGCCATCATCGTGAATGAGAAAGTGACGGAGAACAAGGAAATCGTGTTAGACGATATATCGAATTGAGAGGATTCAATCATCAATGGCATGCATGTATGCAAGAGAGAGAGAGAGAGAAAACAACACGGCGTGTGTTTCAACATAACATTATCAGCTTTTTATGGGCAATCTCCATCGGAGCAAGTGCCAAAGTGAGGTTGGCCCACCCGCGACCACAGAAAAAGTGCCGAATGTTATTGAGTGGTATCGAATGATACCGTGATCGCTTTTTTTACTTCTTCTTCAAACATGAGGATGATGCCTACATGAACGTGGTATTTATCCACAGTTTTTTACTTGCTTAAAAAACACCAGCCATTTGTGGGATTGGTTGGATAACCAGTTCCAGAGATCCCACCTCACTCAGCCAAACATTTTTTGTTATCGGAAAGATATACTAGTGAGGCTTAAGCAATTACTCCCAATTTCTATCAAGAATATACATTATGTACCATTTAAAATGCTCCTATTTTTTTAAAGAGCAATTTTCCATTTGGTTAAACTTCATCCTGATCACCATCCAATTTCTCATTATCTCTGTCACTGAAATGGTGTGACGAGATTTTATTTCTGATTTGTTACCACAAAGAAAAAAGGAGTAAGGAGGTACGCTGTCGGATCAGTCAGTGATAATACTTGTAATGATTTGTNATTTGGTTAAACTTCATCCTGATCACCATCCAATTTCTCATTATCTCTGTCACTGAAATGGTGTGACGAGATTTTATTTCTGATTTGTTACCACAAGGAAAAAAGGAGTAAGGAGGTACGCTGTCGGATCAGTCAGTGATAATACTTGTAATGATTTGTGCGACTTGAGAAATATAATATTTTTTGTCAGGTATGGCTTGAGTATTCTAACCCCCTCTGGCATAAATATTACAAGCGTGGATGATTTTGGACAGAACATACATCATATCGGCTGACTTCTATTAGCCTATTCTTTTCTGATAAAAACGAAACTTTTTCCTATCTTGAAGAATATTTAATACTTTCAAAAATGTGAAACACCTTGTTGTCCTCCACATAGTCAAAGCTCCTATTATGAACTTGGAGATCATTGCACTTGCAGTTGCCACATTTGCATACACAAAATATTTGAAAAAAATACGTAATGATAATTGTTGCGTGTGTATTAAAATTAACAATCAGAAAAATATATACGTGCAATATGATCATTGTTTGTTATGTAATGTACACATGCACATATTAGGTTATGTAAATAATATTCATACTATCTTCTGAAAAAGAAAGAAAAATGTATTTGCTGTAAAATTGGATTGTGTTTTTTTAAATACTTATTTTTTTGATTTGAAGCTTATAACCACACAATATTGTGTATCATGGTGATATTTATGTTTGTATGCCCACATTTTTTATATAATATTGTAGATAAAGGAGAGTGACAGGACACACACCGTATTTTATCTACTTATGGCCTGTCGGTCAGGTTTTGAAGAAAAGAATAAATCTGGCGGTGAACACGGAAAATTTATAGCCGATGTGGCATGAATAATCGAAATGAGATAAAGTGATCTTCTCTCAGCGGAGGGAAGATGAAGAAAACGGTCAAGTGGAGAGAGATGAAGAGTAAGAGGGAAGGAATATACTTACGCATTACGATTAACAAACTGCTACTTTTATTACAAAAGTAGTTAAATCCTTTTTTATATTGAAAACCACTGAGGAAAATAACAGCAAGTGGTGACTTACAAATAGGAAGAAGGAGGACGGATGATGAGATGAGATTCCTGGTACAAGGAATTAATACTGTGTCTACTGCTTCTGGTTCATTCGAAACATTTCAGCTTATAAGATAAAATATTGTTTAATTCTATAAATTATCGTTTTCACCTGCCATTTCCCCACAAAAAGGTCTGTAGCCAATAACAATAGATAGGTAGAGAGACACGATTAAATTGAAGACTTTTTGCGGATGAAATAACATTGGTTGAGTGAACAATAAAAGTGTAATTTTTGGAAGTAACTATGACTTGTTAGCTCATAAGCGTCACTTGTAAAGTAAATGTATTGACTTTTTGGAAACATTTTAACGGAACGAAATGTGGTGGAAATTACAGGATTCATTTGAATAAGCACATATTTGAAAGCATTAAAGAGTTCTTGTGCCCAGGTTAAAATTTGAGTTGGACAAGATGAGAGTTTTAGAATGTGCTGTCTAATACCCAACAACAAATACTAATAGCCCGGGTTGTAATAACAAATAATCGTAAAAGTAATAATCATAATATGGATGTTCGTTTTGTACTAAATGGCTAAATTGGAATGGCATCTTGCCTTCTTAAAGAAGACGGCAAGATATTGTGGTAATACGAATTTGATGCATTCCTTTTAATATTTAGTAGCTCCTTTCGTCTTTACCACAATATAGCATGCATGGTTCAAAATAACTATAAAAATCTCTTGATACAGCCATTGGTCATCGTCATAAGAGCCCAGTGATATGTGATGGATCAGTGGAAATAAGTATGTATAGGTAATGTGGTTATGTTAATATAAAAAATTAGATTTTTTAAAGCGGTACCAACTTTTTGTATTTTAAATGCAACATAAACATTGCACATGGCATTGTTATGATTATGATTATTATTGCCATTACAATCTTATACGATTAGTTTAGGCAGCTTTTGTATTTATTTATCAAAAAAATAAGATGGAACAAGAAATAAAATATGTTTTTAGTCTTGTCAAATGTACATTTTAAATGAAAGCCATAAAAATATTATGCAAGCTAAAAAGTCAAGACGACCAATATGGTCTGAATGAAAAGAAAGTTGGATGAGAAGGTTATCTTTGAAAGACTCATCGAGCAACAAGAGAAGACCAAGTCAAAAGACGAAAAAGAATAAGAAAAAAAAAGTTTTTTATACGAAATAAATCAATGGGGATTTATTTAAAAAACACAATCTGTATTGTTAATCAGTGGCGATAAATCTGTCAAATGAATGTTGGAATGCCGTACTTTTGTAAGCTGATACATAGAGACACATAGCATATGGATAAAAGAAGAAGATGGAGTTTGAGAGCGTATCGCTCTGATAGGAAAAGAAGAAGAAAAAAGTATCCATGACAAGGGTCAACTCTGCGGGTTGTCTCCGATGATGATAAAAAACACGTCATCCCAATCCTCCTACATTCTCTTCACTATACACTTCCCACCTAAACATAAAACACAAACATATTTCTTGAGGTTTTGTATAATGTGGATGAGAACACCTTAATTTCCTTGAGAATTAAATGAGCGAGCAAAATATGGAAGGGGCATTATTATTACAGTATTGTATTCAGGTATTGACTGTGTAGAAAAATAATTCCGTGCTTGGCTTTCAAACAGGTAATTTTTCATGTTTTTTCACTACCCTTTAAGATGGATTAATTCGGAAGGAATCTATTATGGAATGGTCTTTGTATAAATAACTGGATGAAGTTTTAATTCTTAAATTCATGATTAAACCATTCAAACCTTGATTCAAGATGGTATTACAGGAAATTCAAATGAAAATGGCAAATGTGATTTGTACGCAACCGGTTGCGAATAGTTTTGACATAAAGAGAAACAGTATAAGTAGATTAGTAAATCCCACTTTGGAAAATCCCCGGGAAAGAAAACAATGCCAATGTAAATTGCATAGGATGAGCAAAGTTAAAGCTCGGTCATCCGAAACTAATAAAGTATAGCGCCTCAAACCATATCAGCCGTTTGTAATGAGAGACCAAGATATAATTGCCTTCCGATAATAATTGCTATCCCACCGAGAGCTTTATTATGCACTTAAGACATACACAGCCGCTGCTCTCTTTTAACAACTCAAGACAACAAGAACCATGCACACTATATCACTGACTCACTTGTATCATCTAGCTTAAAAGTCTTGTTCAAAAGTGACCACTAATCCGTATTGCAAGCATGTAATGCATTCAAACGTAACTAATAATTACAAGCAGAAAAGGTACATAAAAAACACTGCATCTTGCCATCACGTAACGATTTAACATGATGTAATTACACATTATTTTTATGCTGGGATTTTTAAGCGGGTTTACATTTTTTTATCGATTCGAGCTCATGCCAAAAAATGTTTAGACAAAATCTGTGCAAATTGAATGCGCACAAGTGCACAAGCAGTTCTAACGAAACAATTAAAATTTTGCTGATAAAAATCAATGAAAAGTGAATATGAGAGGAAGAGTAAGCTTTATAATGAAATTAAATGGGATCGGCTAGGCGCATCGACACCACATCCATCAGTATGATATACTTTTTTATGTTGTCTTGATCTTCTTGTGTGTTGCCCAGCATTTATTTATTTGTCCTTATATAGACAATTTTATGTGAGAGAGAATACGTTGCACTTTTCTTTATTTCCGTGAATTGTCCCCGTATGATTCCTTTGGAGAATCTGTTTTTGTTCTGATGGGGTGATATCATATATATGATTATGGTTGGCCGTCTATTGTTAGCCCATTATCTTAAGACGGTGCACATGAGGCATTAAAACGGATGGTCATGAAAATGTGTCTTAATGGAAATGAAGACGGAACAAGAGAAAATCATTGGGAGCCATTAGCTCCTTTTATTTATTGCACTGGTTAACGATGAGCAGAGAGAGAGAGTGGATTCATGAGAGTAAGTAATACTCAAAAGAAAATAAATTGAGATTGGTATCAACAAGGAAGACATGAGAACATAAAATAGATTTGTATGTTTGACTTTTACTTTGATGTAACTACCACAGACAGATAAAGAGTATTACCATTACCACAACGTAATCCATGATGTTAGTGAATTTTGAGCATGGATGCATTTTGGATGATGGGTTTCACCAGTTCATTTGTACATTGCACGCAAACAATTATGTACCTTTCAATATTATATCTTTGTTATCTTAGTTTTAGCTTCCAATTCATATTATAAACGCTAAGGTCCAAGGAGCAATTAAATTGTAGGCTAAAAATAGCTCCCTGAAATTGGGCTTGTATATTTTTTATCAATTATTAAATCATTACAAGCTGTACAATCGGTGAAATAATAAGGTAGGTATAAATGCTATCACCAATGCTCATCTTGCCATTTTGAAGTAATTTTGAATTCAAACTCATCAAAGCAAAGGTTACAAAAAAATTATGAAAACTCCAAAGGGAATGAGGATGGTCAGGGCTTAGTATGCTTGCCATTTTTCTTGACAATGTGGTCCATCATCAACTCATCCACATTAAGACGTTAACCCATGTATGTGCATCAAGCTTCACCGGAGACAACAAGTGTTGAGTAAATACATAAATTACTTAAAAGTTTACACTCACACACGCCATGAATACAATATTACTATCTTAATAGCCCATGTAAACGTTTATTATAACTGCCGAGCACAGGATAAAGGTGTTGGGCTCTCTGGACTATGAAATGTTGGTGTATTTTACTTATTATGATTTACTTTTTACTTTTTATACAGCTTCGCGTTAACCTCCTGCCGCAGTAATTGCTCCTGATTTCCCACTTGAATTCTACCGACACAGAAACTGCTCTGTTGATAATAATAATGGAATAGCTTGCAATATTTATTTTTTAGCTGGAAAAAAGGAGTTACACAACCTTTGCAAAAAAATCTGCAATTTTTATGAAAGAGATGATGCTTGTGGATTGCATGATGAGTCAATGGTAAATTTTTTCCGTATAAAAATAATTTTTTCGGCACTTTTCTTTGGACTGGATACTAACAATGTTAAAATGAAAGCTAACATTTTATACGTATGAATATTACTATTATGACGAATCCATTTACACTTTATAGGATGAAGGATAGAATAAAAAAAGTTTCAATTTGACAATAAATCTTTCTTTTAGACTGCAATGTGCTCTCTCTTTCTCCCAGTCGAAAAATGTATCCATCTCATTTCTCATCGTCTTAAATGTGCTTCCCCTTTAAATCCTCAATTCTCAATATATCATAAAATGATCCGTAAATATTTAAACTAGTCTCATTCCTACCTCCCTATTACAACTTTACTATACATTTTCTCCCATATACAATGTGCAAAAGCATTTTATATAAAGTATGAGCAATTCGTTCGTGTGTGTTCCATCATTCCATCCAAGTCATCAGAATACAATATTATTCTGAGGACATACCACATCACATCACTTCTTCTTAGGATCATCCCTTTTTTCCTTCTTCGTCTTGTTCTCCATGAGATTTTGAAATTTGAACGATGACAGCAGAAAGCACATGAAAAAATATATAATATTATATGGATCATATGAAAGCAAGGGGACCCAATTCACTCCACCATATCGTATCACACAGATACATTAATTTTCACATCCATACTCCACACATTCGTAAAAATATATATAGATAAAAAAAGACGACGACAACGGATACGCATTTTTCTGCTTGCATCACATCACATTCATCCAAAGGAAACTGCATTGAAAAATAAAAATACATAACCGTAGGAGGTATTAGTCTAAGCCATACTTATAGGTTTGGATTTGCCATGAATGCCAGATGCACATAATAAATATGACTTTTGTTATCCCTCAAACATTGAAGCTCATCCTTAGACAGAGGATCACAGAGGAAAAAAAAGAAACCGATACAGACACACTTTGAATTTTATTTTGTGTGATGGGATGTGATGCAATTTGCATATTATAAAAAATACAGTTGGATATACATTGCATACAATAAATACCTGCTTTTTTAAAGGAATAGATCTGTTCTAATGGTTTTCGCATATTATCTTACTGAAAGTATTTTTTACCTTGTCAACACTAAGCCTTTTCCTGAAACCAAATATATATATATACGCATTGTATATTATCTGTTTCAATACAAACATTTATAGGAATGCACATAAAATTGTGAGCGTATTATGCAAATGCACCCAAGTTGTTGCTATTTATGACAATAAAGACAAAAAGGATGTATATTTATGACGTATCTAAAAGCAAAAAGTGTTTTGATAGCTTTGT
>JAHZNG010003486.1:0-10805 GCA_027744375.1 Orchesellides sinensis
GGTAGGTAGCTAGTAGTAAAAGCCGGTTCTTTTGTTTTCATGGCAGACAAGAAAAGCACTAGGCGGATTAAACCTTAAATGAAGTGCTTGTTATGTAGTAGCCCCACATCGTCATGATTTGTTACTAATAAAACTAATTTAATGTTAATTAAATTAATGGGGTTTTAAACAACCCGTTCTATTTCATGCATGATCATTCTACAAGGTTAAAACTAACGCTGGCCTTTGCCTACCTCTATATTCCATGTATGTGTTTATAATGCTGAATATAGAAATACCTATGGCGTTTCTGGAGAATAATGATGAGTCATCTGTCCTAGTTTTCGGAGGAAGAGAAGAGAGATGGGCGATGGGCTCATAAGCAGCTAATATTGTGTATTTATATTTTCTGTGTGTGAATAGCGTAGAATAGTTTGGAGAATCATGATGAGTATTTATTCACAATTTTCGTGTCTACTTTTATAGATTGCAGATTTCAAATAGAGTTGCATACAAAGTACATAGGTACACGGTAGCACACATTATTACTATTGATTGTGGTGTTCGTAAGCACCATGAATTGTGTACATGTATAGTGTAGGTGCATATAAATGGTTCAGATCTGATATATATATCAAAGCTGTCTTAAGGCAACTCTTTCATTTTATATAAGCATACGCATCAAGATGATGATAATGCCTACCTATCAATATTGTCGTCGAGTTTACAACAACGATGCCATCTTAAAAAGAGTTGGGCTGAGCATGATAATAATGATGAACCGATATCTATTATTACGTACATTGTAACGTAATGTGGTGTGGTCAGGAACGCATGGACAGCACCAAGTCCATGCTATTCAGCAGAGCCATACCTAGCTTTTTGGCTTGAAGAAGGCTTAAAAGATTTTGTATGTAATATATGGAATGTATTATTTCAATAACCCTTCCTGTACAAAATACGAGCTCCCTTTCAAGGTATCATTCCGTATCTGTCGATTAGACTGAGAGCATCCAGGAGAGTTGTTGAATTAGCTCTTATGCAGTATATACCTAAAACGACTTAGTTTTTTGTGAAGTGGAAACATTAAGGAAATTTACATTGTGGTCATCAGGTACTTGCTGCTATTTCAAGGTTTGTAACTTCAAAATAAAAGGTAGGTAAAACGCACTTAGTTTACTTTAATCTTTGTTTTGATCAAACTAAAGGCAAACAAACCTGAATCACACGCGTAGTTTGTTTGTTCTGGTAATGACTTTGATTCAGGTTTAAGCATGTTTGCATTTTATATATTAAAATTCAGGGCGCATTGTGAACTGCATGGGATTTATTGTGTGAAAACGCTCATTCATTTAGTATTCAAATGCTAGTTGTGTGTTCATGCCATTTCATTGCATAAAAGTTCTTTCTTTCTAATTTTAATTCTCACAATAATCTTCAGACCTTTTAAACGTTAACTAATGAAGGGCTAAACAATTTTCAGTCTGTAATGATCTTAGGCAAATAAAAATATACCGTTTAAATATGCTCGTATTAACATCCAACTAGGTCATTGCACATATACACACATCACATGCTCAGAATCACCATCAAAACTCTCCAAACATGTGTGCAACGAAAGTATTTCCGTTTATGGGGTAATTTCTGGGAAAGGTCTGCTCTTCATTGTTTTCACGTATTAGGAGATCAGCGTCTTTTTAAAATTCCATATATACATACTTCTGATTTACATGCAATAGAGGCTTGCATGTTAGTATGGAATGTAGCTTTAGTATTCACCAGGGAAAATAATATTGAGAATTATTCCATGGAGGTTTATCAAGATATTTCGAGCTTTATTATGAATTTTGAAACCATAAAACTTCACTCGACGGTCTAAAACGTTTTATTTTGAATGGATACAAAAAACATTACGGGAGAAACATAATTAACGCATCTCTGTCTTGTAATTCTGAAGTAAAAGTTCATTGCGTAGTATTACGCAATCAATTTCTGTTCGTTGCTTTATAAAATTTACCATACTGTCTGCATTACGCATGATTGCAAAACAAAGAAAGTATTTTTCAACTCTACAAGAAGGTTTAGCGGAGCAACACAATGATTTCATTGTGTGAAACTAGTTTTAAAAATGTTAGCAATAAATTGCGTCTTAATCTTGTATAATGGGAATGTTTCTTGTTTGTTGTGCCAAGTTTTATCTACTGCAGCCCATATTCATGGTCGTGTAAGCTTATATTACAAGTATGTAGCTGTGACATGGGAAGCAGAGCCACTGACCCGATGATCGTATTGCATTCCTAAACTAAATGGAAAACGAAGGCCAAACAAGATGCACTTTCGCAATTGGCGAAGTGTGTGAATTTGTTAATGTGTTATAATTGCAGTGGAGAAATCATCATCATGGTTAATGTACATATTGTGTTACCAAAAGAGAAGTTACTTTTTTAATCAAAAAAATTGATACGCAGTTTTTTATGTGCTTGACACGTTGTGTTTTGTAAGAACACACGTTTTTAGCTGATTGCAACCTTTTGTGTGGTTCGTGATGCCAGATTAAGTAAAATACATACCAACATACATATCCATGATGCTAGCAGGTGTTATGTATATGTTAGCTAGCAGGATCCATGATGTTATAACCAAGGTTCTCTCACATCACAACCATCTCCTTACCACAACAACCGTATAAAGTAAATTTTAGGTATATTCACTATGTACATAGCATGTACAAACACGAGCTTTTCTCTCTCCCAAAACTTTTTTCGGAACCAGTAGTTCACCTGATTATGTGGAAAATGTGGACGGTATCAAAGCACTGACCCTCTGCAGTAATACAAGACCGGCGAGAACTAAACACGAACTCTTTAGTCAGTCACTTAGTATATGCGATAGAGTTAGACTTCATGTTCATAATATGGTTCTTCTGGAAAGAGATAAAGTCAAGGACAAAAGGAAGAAAGCCACAGCATCAATAGTTACAATAATTTGATTTTCCAGTATTGTTAAAAGTTTATTTGTATCTTAAAACAAACGCATGTTTTATGTATTACATTTATGCTGGCGATTTATTACTGCACCGTGCACCGCACCTCTCTGATAATGTTGTCTTGCCGTATGTAAACCATATGCATATAAACCCCATTAAATCTAGATTGGGAGAACAAGAGGGTTGTTAGTGATTTGCACTCTCAAATTAAACGTGAAAAAACGTGTCAGACTTATTATTATTATCATGAATCAAAATAATCAAATTGAAGGGAAAAGGTCTAAGTGAAGTGATTGAATTACTTCAAGGGATTTGTTTGAAGACCAGCAATGCAGCTGGATGAAGCAGCATGTATACATAGGTATGATGATTCACACGTTGAACACACGGTGATGATAATCTAATGTTAAACGCCATAAGAAAGATGTCATGAAACTTGTTCCTTTGTTTTTATACCAGAAAGAAAACCACTTGACAGATTACACCTTAGTAGAAGTGCTTGTTATGAAGTAGCCCCAAATTGTTATTTGTTACTAATAAAACTTTAATTAACAACTAATAAAACAAATTTAATTAACATTACATGGTCATTTACCTAACTATATATTTCGTCCGTGTGCATATGCTGACTATAGATGTACCTATGACGTTTCTGGAGAATAATGATTAGTCATCTTGCTCTATTTTTTCGGAGGAATAGTGAGAGATGGGCTCATAAGGAGCTAATTTTGTATATGTATGAATAGCATAGAAGAGTTTGGAGGAGAATGATGTTTTTTACGTATTCCCTTTCATAGTTTTAGGATTTCAATAATATGGAAATAGTAATATGGGCAGTATATGTACAAATCACATCCTCAGTAAACGGTAGCCCACACATTATTGTGTTGTTTGTAAGTAGCATGAACCGTATATATGTACATACATAGAGTGTAAGTGCATATAAATGGATCAGATCTGATATATATTATAGCTTCCTTCTAAGTAACGGAGGAACTGCTTTATTGTACATTATAGAGTTTTTTAAAGATGATGATAATGCCTTCCTTTCAATATTGTCGTCAGGTTTGCTATGATGACGTATTAAAAAAGCTGGATTGAGAATCATGAGAATGAATGAACAAATATCTACTAAAACGTACGTTGCAACGTAACGTTGGTCAGAAGTGCTTGGCCAGAACTACATTTACCTATGCTGCTTAGCTGAAGCTTACAGAGCTTTACCTAGTTTTTTAGTATGAGATGACTTATGTAATGTTATGTATGTAAGATATGAGAATGTATTGTTTACCCTTCATGTACCAAGCACGAGCCCACCTTCAGGCATCATTTTGTGCCTAGATGTCTGACTGAGAGCATATAAGTGAGTTATAACAGCTCTGATGAAGAAACAAGTGTGTTTCGAAAGCTTAGCGTTAAAATATATCTATTTCCACTTAAACCCCGTCTCAACCATTTAATTATATATGTGAGTTGTTGAGTTAGCAGCATACATTTAGTACGGCTTACTTTTTTGTAACAAAAACTATTGTGAAAGCTTATCAACTTGGATATCAGTGCAAAAAGTCAAAAAGTGGTGACATTAAGGAAGTTGACATTGAGATCATTGTCGTCGATCAGTCTATTTCAAGGCGTGTAACTTCAAAATAAAAGGTAGGCATAAACCAGATTTAGTTTACTTTAATCGTTGTGCAAAACTAATGGAGAACAAACCTGAATTACATGTTAATAACATTGATTCAAGTAAGCATGACTGTCTTTTTGAATATTGAATTTCTTGGTATATTGTGAACTTCATAGGATTTGCTAAGTGAAACCACGCATTCATGTAATATTCGAATGCTCATTGTGTGTTATCCAAAAATAATCCTCAGGCCTTTTAAAACGTGAACTAAAAAATGAGCTAAACAGTTTTCAGTCTGTAACGATTTCATTCAATTAGACAAATGCCTGAGCTTATCGCTCATTTTCTAGTGCATAAACTGGAAACCGCCATATAAAGCGAATATGTTGTACTTTGTACAAGTCACAACGAAACTGCCGTTAATCATTTAGTTTAGCATCTTTTGGTAAAGTTTGGAGTATAATACATTTAATATGAGCATTATCAGGGCGGATATAGTATTTCAGCAAGTTTTCTTGTGCACTTGCTCAACTGAAGTTTTTCTGTTATTTTTCTCGCTATTAAAAGTGAAGCACATCAAAAAGGTATTTCTTTCTATTGATAAAAGATAACCAGCTTATAGTGCATCATTATGATTACCATGCTATCATTCAACCATTTGTCGAAGTGCACGGTCTATGATGAAATGTATTTAGAATTTAGGCAATACACCGTCACAGTAATCTCCATCTCATTAAACGTTCAAAATCTTTTTCTGATATTGTGTATTCATGTTCATTATTGCACATTTACATCACATTCTCAGAATCAACATAAAAAATCTCGGAACAAATGTAACGAACATAATTTCGTTCATAGGCGGGTGTAATAACTGGGAAAGGTCTTCCCTTCCTTACATTCACTTTTTAGGAGATCTTTCGAGAGTTCTTGATATACATAAATACTATGCATTTACATAAAATGCATGAAAGTGATTTTAGTACAGGGGCTTGTATGCTAGTATGTTTATATGGATATGTAGCCTTAAAGTATTTAAAAAGGAAAATAAAACTCACTAAAAGCATTAATTTATTGAAGCGTTTTATAAACATAATTCGAGATTTGCAATGAATTAAAATAGCAAGAAAACACAATACGAAAAAATATTTACCGGAGACACATTAGTAACGCTTCTGTCTTATAATGCTGATGTAAAAGTCACATAACGTTATATTACGCAATCAAATTCCGTGCGTTGCTTTATAGAATTTACTATACTACCCACATTACGCATGATAACAAAACAAAGAAAGTGTTTTTCAACTGTTATAGACACTCACATAACAACACAGTGCTTTTATTGTGTGAAACTGGTTTTAAAATGTAGTTAGCAATAAATTGCATCTTAATCTTGTATAATAAAAATATTTTTCTTGTTTAGTTTGCCAAGTTTTATCTACGGCAGCCTATATGCATGATCATATCATGATAAGCTTATATAACAAGTATGTAGCTGTGGCATGCAAAGCAGAGCCACTAACCCGATGAACTTATTGCACTCCTAAATGAAATGGAAAATGTAGGTTAAACAAAATGCAATTTTGCAGTTGTCGAAATCTCTGAATATCTAAAGATACATATGCTGCATGGTAATAGCTTGGAAACACCATCAATTATTCATCAACTGCAAATAGAAGACGGGATAAAAATTAACTTGCAATGTAAATAGAAACTTTCAACGTTTCAGAAACTTAAAACGCTTTTTCTTTATTATTTCAATAAAAAAGATTTTAATCTGTGGATGAAATATCAGTTTTAGAGTGTCCAAAATTGGCACCCAAATAAGTATCCTGTTTTGTACTTTGAAAAAATGCATTTCGGTGAAGATCAGATAAATTCAAGACATCAAATGGGGAAAAATAAAAAAAGAAGCATGAAAGCACTAATAAGAACGTTTGGAAAAAATGTATGCAATAAAATTCAAGTGCAATTAAAAGCATCGAATCAGTGCAGCTTGGGTTATGTATGTACATTGTACATGTCGTCAACTGTACCTGTACTAGTTACTTTTTGAAACAATAATACAATGCACATTTTTTTTATGTACTTTATACTTTGTGCTTACACGATATTTACGTATGTTCTCTTCATGCAATAAATATATTATGTAATAATACGTTGTATTATGAATTACTGCATAAAATCCAGAACCGGCTGATTTTGGGTGAAACGTAATAAATTAAAAATAAGTAAAACACTTACAAACACACATATCCATAATTGGTAGCAAAATATTGTAATGCTGAAATGTTCTAATGTTCTCTCACATCACAAAAACAGCAACCGTGTAAAAATAATTTTGAGGTTAATTCACTGTGTAAAATGTTTAACCAGTAGCTTCTTTTCCAGATTTTTTTTCAGAACCACTAGTTCACTTTATTATGTATAGAATGCAGACGGTATCAAAACGTTAACTCTTTACAATACAAGGCCCAGAGAGAACTAAAAAAAAACTCGATAGTCAGTCAGTTATATATGCCACATTAAATCAGAATTCATGTTTATGATGGTTCTTCTGGGAAGAGATAAAGTTAAGGATTTAACAAGAGAAAAGCCATAACATCACGCCATGTTTATACAAGTGTAAAGGAAAAGCAAATATATGTGAGGATTTTATTTAAAAAATTACGCATTTGCTTGTTTACACATAAATGAATATCATAACATGCAATAAAAATAGTTAACTTGACTCTTCAGTCTGCGACTGGTTGAAAGGCCACTTTTATCTTGAGAGCAATAATCTTATTTTATGCGTTATGTATTACATTTACATACATATGAAATGGGTATTCATTTATTGCTCAACAGTTCGGGCAATTTTATCTTGTGGTAAGTAAACCGCAATGCATACATAGATATAAAACGCAATGGGAGTGGGATTGGATTAGGACAACAAGAAAGGGCTGTTTTTGAAGAGTAACACGTGAAAAAACGGGGTTGTGTGTGGCTGACGTGTTAGGGTTAGGCTAACTATCATGAATGAAAATGAAAGGGGGAAACTTATATTTAGGATGAATTAGGTGGTACTACTAATAGATTTGATTATACACATCTTTTATATGACTTGCACTCATATTGGTTGGTACATGAAAAAAATACATAAACTAACCCGATGAAAATATACCAAAAGCTCCTTTTTGCATTCAGAGATAAAGAGATGATTCCCATTCTACCGAAAGGGATCATGTTTTACAACTTTATTCGCCGAATTTAACATGTTATTTTAAGCTGAACTAATTTATTCAGGAGGATGCATACAGAAAAAAAATATGACTTCATGGAGGCGACATAAATCTAAACCAACAACTTCAAGTACAACTAAATCCATAAAATGAACATTGATGTTTCTTTTCCAATGAATGAAAACGACCATAAAAATATAGTATAGTTTTAACGGAAAATGGAGATTTAGTTACATTATAAATGCATCCTTTTCTCTTGTTGAATTAGTAAATGGGCAACTTCCTCTCATTCAGATTGTGTATTTGTTTGTGGCCAACAATTATGTTAAATACTAAAGGAAACATGGGGCAGATTGAGATTCGAAAGTTTGAACAGTATTGGAATTTTGTGTGGACTATAGAAAACAGGATGAAAACAAAAGGAGCCTGTTTACGCATTCATAATCCATATATGCCTGTAAGAGAAGATAGATATTATGTTTCGCAAAACTCATCTAGGCTCTAGACTGCGATACAATACAATGTACATAATGCAATGTAAAAAACGCAGCTGCTCGCTCACACCTCACCTGCATTAAGTACATCCCGTGGCAGATATGAGTAGGATATGAGGAAACCAAATGGAGAATTAGGAGACTTGATTAGGTATATGATTTATAATCATATGCCTAATGTTTATTGTTTAGTGCGTTTCATGTACTTTTTGTACCTACATTTCAGAAATACCTAGTCCCCAATCCCCAAATTCATTGAACAGGCAAGTACGATTGTAAGAGCTTTTTGGTATTTTATGCGCGAATGATGAAGACGTACACTTGTATAAAAAATTTCCTAAATGTATTGATTACCCAAATATCAACTTTTGTGTTTTGACTGCATACGCAATGAATGAGAGGGATGGAAGTAGAAAAAAGAACTTATCAAGGTTCCTCACTGACGTATTGTATGCGTAATATGTAACTTGCGCTGATACCTTATTTTAAACCTTCCTCCATTTTTAACGTATCTCTTTGCGATAGGTTTCTTCTTACGGTTAGTTTTGTGCAACATAAAATTCGTAAAAATGCTATAACGCCTATAAGCATGTGAAGCGCAAGTTCCGTAATGTTACAAAATCTATAATCAACATGAAAGTACAATTTGGCATTGATCATTAATGAATGCAATGAATTTAATATTGATGGAATGGGTTTTTGTCTTCAGATTATTAAGAAATTCTAATATCCAGCTTCGTTCCTCATCTAAATAAGCTCTTTGGAAAGTAGTTCGCTCATACATAGCAGTTTATGTGACAGTGTAAAAATTAAATGTATGTATCCTAGAACATGTACATTTCATCCATGGAATATCTATAACAGACTAAATCTGCTTGCTCTTATAAGCAAGCTGTCTTTCTCGTTTTTGATTCGTACGGGGGAATCATTGTCCTTTTTTCTGACTAGGACTAGTAGCATATGTATACATAATATAACCAGAATGTTCAGGTTCAATTAACAAGTTTAAACGGCATGAGCAAAATATACGATAAAAAATCCGTATACATACCTACATGCTACGAGATGCAATATTTCTGTTCTGTTTAATGTTAGAGAGACAGGAGCTACTCAGCTTATATTTACATTGAAATCACGTCGTGTGCATAATATAAACAAGATAGTTGGTTTTTTACTTAAGTCAATTTGCATTCTCACTTCATTTGGCTGATGAACCTAAGTTGTTTGATATAAACATTTCTACATAATATGTATCAAGTATATTCTGCGACTGTGTCTGTTCAAGATAACCTCACAACCCAATAAAAAAGTAGCTTTGACATTTACCTTATGACGAAAACAATCTACATAAAAATGCAATGTCAAGAGCCAAGAAATGTCACCCACCAACCTAATTCCTAATGCAATTCTGATGCACTTTTTTTTGCAGGTTATTGGTACAATCTATTTTTATTGTTTCTTTCAGTTTTAAAAGCATTTAAAATCTTAGATATGTACATACTCTCATTTAAACGTACACAAACATGCATTTTTTGATGGTGAGAGAAACTAGAAAATACATGCCATGAAAAAGCTTTTTAAACATTAAAAAAATCAAACAACGTTATTACTTCTACGATGATATAAAAATACAGACACAACTGTACTGCCAGCTTTTGCTTTAGTGTAGCTTTTGAGAACTGTGAAGGGGGTGTGATCCTGTCAATCATTTAGACAGATCCCATCCTACCACGCTCCTCCTAACTAAACATATTCTTTACCTTGTTCACAGATCGATCGGTACCATAAATCATCATCATGGATCGTTCTCTAGCTGGCGCAGCAAATTACACTGGACCCTTGGCAAGGACTGCTCTGTCCGACGTGGTAAAGAAGTTCATGAAGTTTGAAGTTATTTCAATAACCCATAAAAAATATATTAAGCATAATAATGTGCTTGGTTGGCTTCTAGGGAAATACTTCTAGGCAAGGGCCTACCAGATGGGATATGCATCAAATGCTCAGCAATAATGTTTCTAGCGATGTAAAAAAGACAATTTTATTTCTTAAAATACATTTTATTTGAAATGAGACTCAGAATGTCATGCCAAAATTATTCATAAATGGGCCAATTTGCATATAGAAATTATGCATGTTTTTCAGGCTAATCAAGAAAATCATTTCTCTGGATTCCAACAATGTTTTCGGATGCTGGAAACTCTAATGTACGGCGAATCATTTACTCCGTTATTGCGCCAGCTATTCGACCTGGCATGACCAGTATTCTGTTGGAAGGTCTTCCAAACGCAGGGAAAACTACTGTAGCCGTTTGTTTAGCGAATCGTTCAGGCTCTACGATTAAGGTCATTTCACCAGAGGACATGGTCGGTTGGTCCGAGGCTAACGTAATGAACAAGATTAGAGATGTAATAATTTACATATGTGTAATTTGCTGCGCCAGCTAGAGAACGATCCATGATGATGATTTATGGTACCGATCGATCTGTGAACAAGGTAAAGAA
>JAHZNG010003487.1:0-17279 GCA_027744375.1 Orchesellides sinensis
GGGTTATTATATTCTGTGATGTTATATACCTACGAATAAGGCTGACAGTGACGATGTAAACTCCTATCATTAAGATCTTACACCCATTGCACTGATCATCACTCACCATTTTTCATCAAATTAACACTTACTTGCTCATAATTCATCACAAGTACATAAGTGCATTTATATTCACGAGAAAAGGTGCCATTTTGTGTATTAAATTTTCCGATTCATCAATTTTTCCATGCTAACTTGCGTTTTAGCTTTTGAAATATGCTGCAACAAAGTACATTTTGTACTAACATGGCATTGGGGGAATAGTACATACATGAGCAAAGTCTCTTTCTGGAAAGTGATGCAATCAATAATAATAAAGTCCCCTCAACTTCTCTCTTATTTCGTTTTGCTTTGCTGAACTTCATGGAACAGTGAATCGAACCGAAACTGAGTGGAATTAACTACATAAGAATACATAGTGACATTTGGTGCGACGATCAAGAGAATATACCGCGTTGGATGTGTTATGTTTATGTTGTACTTTTTCCCTGGTATCATTCCTTCCCAAAATGATAGCTAAATGAGACCCTAATTAGCCACGAATGATACTGTGTGCCGTCACTGAATTTTGTGACAAATCAGCGGTCTCTCTCTTTCTCTTTTATCTTTCCCCAGCAAAAAAAAAACTCTCAAGTTTTCATTTCTGAAGGGTGCTCAATCATCATGTATTTTGTGTCGAATAACTTTATAGAAAAATATTTGATTTGGCAGTTACTCCGCAATGGCAGTATTACAATTACTTTTTTATTTTTCTATATTATTACAAGATTTTACAGTTGTGCGTTCAATGTCAGACTTATTTTACCCTGCAAACCATAAGCCTTTTCTATTTGCTCAAGCGCTTGTGTCTGTGTAATCAACCAATGGAAATAAGCTACTCAGATTTTGAGTTGGATTTTTACTTTTGTTATCAGAACAATAAAGAGGAACTTAGTCAATGGTTATTTTGTGCTTTGCCGTTTTTATACAATGCGACGCTCAATGTTTTCTTTAGGAATTACGGATTGCTGTTTAAAAAAGTAATAGCTCAATAATATTGTCAGCATTTTAGATTCTTCAGTGACTTCAACCATTATGTATAAACTTTCAAAAGCAAATCGCACATTTATCCTACTATAACCTTCATAGATAAAAGAAATATTCTGCATTAACATTGCAATCTAACTGTCACGCATTTTTTTCAACAAAACAACCTACAATTTTACTTCTTTTGACTGCGATTTTTTAAAACTTTAATTTATGCATAGCATTTCACTGCCACTCTCACTAACTCAGACGCACACTCACCTGTTTAAAAAATTCTCCGCAAGTTATAACTACGACTACATTAGAGTATATACGCAATGTCAAATAATATGATTTACCTGTTCATCAACACATCACATCACTTGAACTTGCAAATCTTCCCTTTTCAGTTTAAATTACCCAATTTGCAAAGACAAAAAAGGATAGCCTGATAATCAAGCTTGACCAACTTCTCGTTCACATTTATTATTTGTGCACATCATTTACATTGTTATTACATGCACTTCTCCTGTACTCCCTGAACAACACCAAGTCGTCGTCAAAAAGAAAAGCACACACACACAGTAATTGTGTACGATACCATTTATTTACTGACGATGGAGGTGTCTGGCTTATTATTATATGACTGAACTTATACTTCCATACAAAATGACTACATCATATGTATACATTAACATTTTTTAGTTTACTTTATGCATATTCATTTGTATAGACCTGTTGTTTATAAGTAGGTTTGTTTGACTATTGCAAAAAAAAACATTTTTAATCCCTTTCTGTCTGTGAGTGTCTTTAAGATACGAAGTATGTATGAAGGCCAAACATTTAAAAACCCAAAATCGCACATAGAAAAGACTTAACTTTTGTTCTTTGTGATAAGCCTACTTCATTCCATTTTTCGCCTCGTCTTTTTTGCTAGCTTTTTGGTAATAATGTTGCAAATGTAAAGCATGTATATTCCTTACATAATAAGATGCGTAATGCAGCTGCAGAAGTAGCTCTTTTTATTTGTGTATCAGCAAACAACAAACAAATCAGGATCATGTACACAAAAATGGTTGTATGTGCTTGAAAAGATTATGATTATTGCAATAATAATTCGCATCATAAAATGTAATCTCATCTGTTTAATATACTAATAATTTTTAATGAATGAATGACACTGCCCTCATACCTACAAGTATTAACAGCTTTTTGAACAAGCAGTAATTATATGTATGATTAAAGGTAGACTACACAAAGAGTAACATGACATGCATAACATGTAGTGTTGGCATTCATTAAATTTTGCTTTTGTTTATATAGCGTGAGGCTAATCAATTGTTCATCATGTACATATTTTTTGTATAAACCACATAAAAAAGTTATTAGCTCATTGACTCTAAACTTAAATACTATACAGTAAAGTATTAGAATAATGCTTATTAAAATTCGGCAATTTCAGGCAAGATATATGATGCATTTTTGCAATTTTTATTCAATTACCATAAAAAGGCAACTTCCATTCTAGTCCAATACAAACTTAAACCCAACTTCCCTTGGCCCAGACTAGTCAAGCCAAATTCAAGAATATAAAAAATGTATCCTTCAAATTTATAATCATTTATGTGCATATAAACGTTGATTAATAAAACATTATGCAAATGTTGTGTGTATAAAAAACAGTGCTCATTTTTTAGCGGCTTTTCATTTTTATAGCTTATTCCTAAATTGTTTTAATTGAGCATGGTTTATAAACAAATACTCTATGTTTCATAAATAAAGTTTAAATGCTACATGAAATGTAAGGACTAATATGAGACTGTAACCAAAACTGGAAATGGGAATTCGTATACTTAAGACAAGGATAGCTTCATAGTGAACATTTCCATACAGAAACATTTTTGTGAGAATTTTTTAAAAAATATAAAGAATCTAAAATAGTTCCTGGTCTGAATAGAATATAAAGTTGGTAAACCTGAAACCCTTTCTATGCACACGTGTCACAAAACTGCAAGGGACGAGAATTGCACCCTTTATGTTTGTATACTTGATCTGAATTAAAATTAGTCTGGGACTTGTACAGTACGACACATAAAAATTAGTTGTTTTATACAATAAACTCTTGTGGACTTACCTTTAGCAGGTGATTAGATCTGCTGCAAAGCTCCTGTGTATTTGAAATAATTAAAACAAAGAGTAAAAACTAAACTCACAAGCTAACCAACTAAAATCTATAACTTAAACTCTTGAGTTATCTTAAATAATAGTCTCAACAATGTAATTTATAAGCTAAAAATACACCCTCATTTACTGAAGTTTTGTAATGTCTCGGATTGTTTCAGTGTATATCTGTACAGAGCAGTAAATAGACAAATAATATGTCTTACTCATTTATACAAAAAAATATTTGGCACAACTGAGAATTCACATGCAAACAATTAAAGAACAGTGTTCATTATACTGTAAGTACTACTCAACGACAAGTTAATCTTTGTACACTCATGTGTGACATTCCACATTAAAAGTCAACCCTTTACAAAAAGCATGCAAAATCTGCACGCATTTCTCACATCTCACACATCAGATTATTCAAGACTGTCAATCACGTTATCGGTTCCAAAGTTCCGTTTTTCTTTCTCAACTCAGAAAGTGTAACAACTTGTTCCTAACTCACTGTTCAAACTGTCAACGCAGTAAAATTTGGTAAAACTGGGTATATATTGAGTGTGTACTTTATAATAAGGCTTCCTTCTTTGTTACCATTCTAATTTTATTCCCCTTCAAAAAGTCAATTCAAACGTTAACGTACATATTCAGCTTTTTCAGACTTTTTGTTAAAAATGTCTTGCACTGCTTTTGTTGATCATGCAATGCGCTTTACCCGGAAACAAGGTTGACATGCGGAAGAATGATTGCAACTAAATTTTTCTTGTTGTACTCAACTCAAGTAGAATTTTTGCGGATTTATTGTAAAATAGTCAAAAGAGTGTTTTGTTTCTTTGCAAGACTTATGGTGTTACAGTTCTAGTCTCAAGTTGATGTTGACCAGGTGAGAAAGAGGTTTGATTGTTCAAGAGAATTTTTTTTACAATGTTGATGCTGATGATGACCACACAACTACAAGACACATGATAATGTGATATACTTTTTATCCAGTGAGTGAGCCAACATTTTTCAAGATGATGATACCAGCAGAGCAAGGAAGATTCACTCACATACTTTTTCTACCTCACCAAGCTGGTCTTGTCTTCCAGTCTTGCCTACACATCTAATATTCGTATTTTTTCTTAAAAAATACAAAGACAAGGCAAGCAGGCAGGGTTAAGGAATGGAAAAAATTGTATGCGAATATAAGAATCTCTTATGTTGATGTTAAAGGGTTGAGTTTTGACTCCTCCAGAGAGAGGTTCCAGCATGCAAGCAAGTGAATGAGCATGCATGCATACAACACACACAGTCAGTCTCTCTCTCAGATCACCACGTTAAGAAACAACAGTACTTTTTCAAGTTATTCTCAATGTTGCTGGATTCACGACGACACACACAAGGATATTTTTTACAGATGAAACCCCAAGTAAAAAAAAGTAAAGGAGTAAGCAAGCTCGCTAGTTCGTACTTTGGTATTGGGCTCTATATAGTAGCTTTCCGTTTCGTTCATATGCAAACGGAGAAGGCAGGCAAGATCTTTTTTGTTTGGTTGGGAATGAAACCAAGAAAAAGTTGAGCAGCGTATTTGGCTTGGCGCAGCAGTAGTAAGCAAATGATATTTTCTGTGTGTGAGTGTGGAGTTGATGAATATAACAACAACGACGAAACACAGCTCTTCTTCTTATGCCAACAAGAACTGACTGACTTGATCTGCTAGTGTGACTTGTGTTGTGGTGTACATAAACGTGCTCTCCCTCATCTCTCTCTCATAGCGTAATATGTAGACAACGTGTGAGAGCTCCTTCTGTGAGATGCATAAGGAAAAGGATAAAATAATGTATTCTTTACTTACTCATTTTAATGCATTGAAAAGTACCCAAGATGCATGTCCATGTATTTTCGAACAGTATACTGTTATATATGTGCAAGTATCAGCCCAAGTAAAAGTTCCAACCTTTTTTCCAAATGCGCCATTGAGAACACCACCCTTTTTCCTAATACTTGGCATGCCCTATTGGATTGCCCATTTGGACGACTCCACCCCGGGTCGGCCAACCCTCACACGTTGATGAACTGTGTGTATTATGCTGGGCTTTTTTACCATTGTTCAGCATGGATACTTACTCATTGATGCAATATAATGTTTTTTGGGTATGTGTATGTCATGCTATGATATCATGCATTGTGGAGTATTGTAGTGAGATTTTTTGTAAGGAAAGGTAAGTTTTGTGAAGAAAAAGCAAGAAAAGGCAGGTATGTTATGATTTTTCATGATACAATATGATACATCTCAGCATCTTTGCTTTGAACAACGTCTTCTCATTTCATCGTGTGTTTCCACAAGAGAGATGATCTCTGTTTTGCGAAGAGATTTTACAATGCTAAGGCTTGGTTAGGAACTTGGATGAAGCCAGAAGTTGCTGGAGAGTCATGCAGAGTGGATGGATGCTGTGCCTTATTTCTTATGTGTATGTTACTTTGGATGTGGGTAAAAAGATGCCGATGCATTCTTTTGGATATAGTTGTGTATGGCATAGTTAGCTTTTGCTTATCAACCTCGCAGCTTCATGGTATTGCTAAAAGCAGAGTTTAGCGCAAAAGGGGGTAACGGGAGACATGCTCGTAAGAAGCGTAAGGAAGCTGTGGATTCTTCATCATATCTGGAGTTGTGTGCTCAGAATGGTGAATAACAGACCAAGCTATTGGGGGAATCCTGGATTCTACCGGAATGGGTAGGCTGAGCTTGGAGAGACTCCCGAGCAGAGATGCGGCGAGAACGGGAGATTCTGGAAATTTTTGGGAAGTGGTTCCTTGTGGATTTCTCCCGATACTTGTGTCGCCTTTCGGTGTTTCTTGTCAACTTTTCCAAGAATCAGGAAAGCATGTTGACACAGAAAGGGGTTGGAAAAATTGGATTCTAGCTTCGGACTTACAGTAATTTCATAAGATTTTCTAGCTGCTGGAATTTTTTTGTGGTGAATTGCACGTAACAGTTTTCAATTTCAAACAGTGGCCATAATAAACAAAAAATCGATTATATGTAACAACTTCCATGCTCTTAGCTTTCACGGTAACAATTTTATTGAACAGTGTCACTCTCATCTTTTCAAAAATGACCCTTATAATCTTTTGTTTGAATCAGAAGTACCCAAAGGGCATGGACACCACAGGTTGATATGACCCTAGAAGTCAAACGATTAACGAATTCAAATCCATATTGTGCAGCAGGACTTTTTCTCTAAGCGATATCTCAAACCCAGTTTAATACAAAAGTTAACAATCAAAACTAATAAATAACATCAGTTTGTACTGTTTGAATAGTACAAAACTCTACATCAACCTCAATTCCGCGTGAGAATCTATGTATTTTTTTCTGTGGCTATTATGATCATTCAACAAAAGTTTACTACGGTTTAGTGAACACAGGTCAGAAATCTTCCCTCACATACAAATAAAAGCAGTTTAGAAAAGTCGCAATTATTGCATCAACAGGCTTTTGACCCAACCGTACCTATACCCATCCCAAATATTGTGTGCATTCTATAAGTAAAAATAAAATTTGATCATGATCATCCAAAAAGCAAACAATCTAAAAATTCATTTATAATGGAGAAAAGTATAACGACAGTTGAATTTCTTTCTGTCTTCTTCAAATTCTTACCCTTTAACTCAGTTATTTATCGTAATTACACCACCGTACCAGTAAAGGTATAGCACACGAAAAGTTGATTAACTGTCATGATGACCTCCCATTGTCACATGCACACAACCCGTGACCTAAAGCTCGTTCAATGAAAGAAGAAGAATACACGCTACAATAAATACGCAACAATAAAAAGAGTTGCATCTTTTACCATCCCAGTTTTTCTCTCATAATAAAAAGAAAAAGAAAAGGCTGAAAATGGTATATGTAGGTCTTGTAGAGAGATGTTACTATCCATATACCACCATCACCATTATCATCATGGTATCATCAATATGTCACAAAAGACGAAAATGATCGGTTTCAGTAATTCCAATAGAGCACAGCAGTGTGCAAATGCACGTTACATCATTTTTTCTCTACCTGGCAATCTCACGATTTATCCGTCGGTTTAGATGAAATGATCTTATATAATTTTATTGAGAACTCCCGTGTGCTTTGCCATCAAGTCATACGAAAAGAGGAAGAGAATGACTTAACTTGGGAAAAAGAAAGATTCTTCAACCCTTTCCGATGCTACACATCAATTCTTTTATTTGTGTTTAACCCTTGCTGCCCTTCTTGCAGTTTTTATCATTTTCCCAATCAATGCACTGCTCTGGATGTTTTTTACGTTTTTAAATGATTCTATGTACATATCCATTGCATTGATTAAATCTGCTTTAAACTTACCTTACCAGAGGAAACTTCATAGGTAAATTTTACACTACATGTAGAAGGTATATCCTGCAGACAGGGGTTGATTCATACTTTATGAGTTGAGAAACGGAGAGAACGAGAATATCTACCGCCTACGGTGATTCCTAACAAAACTTGTGTTCCTCTCCACACGCTTCTTATTTAACACAGACAATTTGTAAAATTTTGTCTTGTCAAAGGTGACGACAGCATCAACTGACATTCCAAAAACCTTATGTATCACATAAAAGAGTTTGAAATTTGTCTTGCAGTGACACCAAGTAAACTTAAATATACAAATCTAATAGTTAGTTAGAGCAACACCAATTATCACGCATGAATGCCACGAAATCCCACCCAAAATGGGTAAAATTTAAGAAAATGAGAACTTCCGGTAATGCAAAAAGTATTAGACTCAGTCAGCGATACAAACTGCAAAATCTAATGAACAGTTTTTTAAAGGGTGTAAAATTGCAAAGATTGTCTTGAAATCAAAACACCACATTAAGCTGATTAGCGGTCAAGGTTAGTTTTATGTACATGCATAATAAAACAATACCGAGTATTTTCATCTCATACAACCAAGTAACACTTTCATTCAGTAATTTTCATTATGATTTTCATCCCATACATTTTAATAAGGGGATGCCCTCCTACAAGTTTAGTGCTAGGGTTACTACTCTTCTACTACACACAAACTGTACGCATGCATGCATTATTATCCTGACAAAATCATCATCATGCATTTATGTGCATTTTATACCGAGAAAGGAAGTGGCAGCAATAGAAGAGGAATATGGAATGAGACATTTTACGCATAAAATCCAGGCTACAAGTAATGTACGTAAAAACCATAAGCCAAGGAAGTATTAAGTATAAGAGCAACCCCTAAAGCAAGGTCTAAGCTAAAACCACAAAAAGAGAATAATATGATGGTGCATTGCATGAATGAACGAATGAATGACTAGCTTGAATGAATGTGTCTGTCCTAATAGAATAATTTACTAAAACTTCGACCTAGTTTTTAGTATGGAAAATTCATTCAGATTACATACATTATATTATTCCAGAGTAGTAGTAAAAGGCAACTAACGAGATGTGGGAGAGAGAGACTGAGACGTTTTCACTGAAAAATAGCGGTGTTACCCTCAGTTCCTTGTTGTCTCACTTGGAGTATGGTGCGGTAGTAAAAAGAACAGCCCTTGAAAATGCAATGCGGCTCGCCGACTGACTACAAGTCTCTTCTCCTCCTACTCCTCTGTCTTATAATGATCCAACTGCACATTGCCCCCACCGGACATTACATAATGGCATTGTTAAAATGTTACAAAATATTACTACAAACGCGATCTTTCTCTCCGTTTTACAGTCTTTTATAGTCGGTAATAATAGTAATAAAAATACTTGAGGCAAATGTCAGAAATGGTACATTATGATACATAATGCGCGTACATTATTATTCTTGCACTAAATTTTCATTCACTGGATAAGTATAACCGAGGGACAACAAAGAGAGACGGGGTGAAACACATACGTACAAAGTTTTCAGGATTCCCGGTGCATTCTTGAATAATGTATTTCACTTAACTCAACGCAACATCTCTGCTATGTCTTGACATTATCGTCCTACAATCCAAAACCGTCATTATCACTGCTATTATCATCATATCTGTATCATTATGATCCTGTCCTGTCTAAAAAAGTTAAGTCTTTTACTATCTCTGTGCATTATCACAAAAATATTGCAATCTGAAAGCAAACAAAGCATGAAAACTGTGAGTGGCACAAAGGAAACTGCATAAACTAGAAAAGAATTATTGTTAGAGATTTTCATTGTCATCATCGTCATTGCATCCACCACAAAATATTCAGGCTCAAGTATATATAGAAGTATCATCGTATCATTTTCATCATCACATCAGGGCAAACGCGCATTTTCCTCTTCAGATTGAATTATGTACATAAGTAATAAATGAATGCACATGCATAAGAAATTTAGAGAAATTTGAAAATCTAATGGGGATGCTGATGATGATGATGACGGGCATCAGGGAATCATATGTCGGTTAAGCTGCTAGTATGTTAGTTTCACAATTTAGTTTATAAATGTTAGCACACGCGGGGGTTGTTGAAAAATGTATCTACGTAAGTAATGTTTTAGCAGAAGTGTGGTAGCTAAGAAATGGCAAGGTTGGATTGCGACGACGGCACATCTTACCACTTTATACTGCAGTCATCATTATTCCACTGTTGTATCTCGTATTCTTTGTTTAATTTTAATTTCAAACATGGAAGTGGGTCGTATAAGCCCGATTCCCGATTAAGTCGCGAATACGGCGCCACTTTTCTATCTGTCTTGATATCAAACAAAGTATTTTATTTGCAAAATATCAAGTTAACAATAAATAGTATAGTTTGCATCTGAATTGCGGAAACCCATAAATAAATAGTATTCATCTGCAAATATCAAGGAATTTTGAATATTTTAATTAGGTTTATATAAACTATCCTTCAAAAAACAATTTGACCTTTGACAAAAGAAAACCTGCACTCATAGGGAATCGATCGTGTAAGAAATAATTCATGTTCTTGGTTTAAAAATTTGCAGACTTGTATTTGTAATGATGGGCTTAACGAAATTCTTAGTTCGGGTTTTGCATAAGTTTAAATCAATCTAGTTGTACATGGAGTCCCTCGAATTGCGAAAGAAGTGTTAATAAAGTATACAAATGAGTATAAATCCCTGTAAGGAGGGCAACGGGGTGAATGTATACTAGACTCACTTAAAGTTTTCTTTTCTTTCTAGAATAAATGTAACAACGTCTACCCCGTGAGTACATGATACGATCATGGTGATCACAGCCTGACAAAAGTGATTAGCATGCAGGCGTACATACTGCATAACTTTCAGTCAGCAGCTAATTGTTATGCGCATTGACGATTTCTCAAGTTTTCAAGGTTGATGTCTATCGATCGTCCATCCGTCCATGGGGTGACAAAAGTTGAAAGTATTTTAGCAATTTTCTGAATAATTTAGTGATTTACATGGAAGAGATAATTTTTTATATGTACATGATGCCGTGTTGTAAGTATTGTTTTAATTTGAAATGAGATCAATAAATGGTAATGCATCAGCAGGGTTTAGCTTAAATCTTCTGGTATTAAATGCGAGACATTAACACGTCGCGTGTATATGCAACAAATGCTTGTCGCAGTCAGAAAAAGATTTGTCTCTTGGAATATTAAAGTGAAATCTCTCCTTATCTTTGAATTGAAAATTCAACACTTTTTGTTTTATATTATTATTTGTTGAATCGATTGAATTATACGAAATGATTTTACGATACATATTTTCAACCAATTCCCAATGTGACTTAGTTTAACTCATTACAATGAATAATGCATTTGCAACAGAGCTAAACGATTATAATCCTACTTCCTGCAAAAATCAAGGTTAAGCCCATTGAATGGGACAATATGGTTATTAACAGTGAGGAATGGAACCAAAAAAATCGTAGGTAAAATGTCAGTTTTTAAAAAGCGTATACGTGTTCCTTGGAAATCTTTCAATGCATTAGATAACGATAAACCAATGTCAAACTTGACAACTGCATGACGCTCGCGTAAGATTGTCACCTCCAATAGTACCTCCTTTAATACCTGAAGCAACTTTATAAGTATATTGATATATCAGATTATACATGACGGAAATAAAATTATTTTACGTTTACTTCATAGCTATATTTACATACAACAACAGAGACTGCAAAAAATAACTTGGAAATAAAAAAATTTAAAAATAACTGGCCATCAGTCGGATAATGTTCAATAGTGAATGGATGGATGAGCAAGAGAAAAGCTAACATAATATGCATATGCTTATATCGGACAGTTAGAATCTCTTTGGGCTGCAAATATGGTTAGAACAATATAATATCACAATATAATGAAAAATGATTTTGCAAACTTTACCACAATCGCAATTAACCCTGTGAAAAATAAAGCAACTATATCTAATGACAATTACAAACATGACAGACATCAATAGGTAACAACAAGAAGACAAACAGCAGTCACAAGAATAACCTTGCACATGTGCTCTATTGAAAGCCAGGCGTGTTGTTTACATGCCTGCATAGAATTTACACTCGTCAACTAAAACCGCCTGACTCTTTTGACCGCATAAAAGAAAGTGAAAAGTTTAACAATGACGATGGACAAAGATGAACTTGCTAAAAAAAACTCCAAGTCAAACCTTTACTATGAAATACATCATATCATTACTTGCAGTTTCTATTGTTGCTCCGTACACCTCAGATAATCTTCAAGTTGAAAAGGGAAGAGATATCAAATTCCAAAAGGAACATGTGGGATATCGGTTATCACAAAAACACAAGATGAGAAAGATTGCTCTTAATGATAACCATAAATAGCGCAGAGCGTAATCATTATATAAACAGTAAAAAATAATTCAATTGTTTAGCAGAGAGACAGCACAAGCCAAGCCATTTCGACCAGTCGGCCAAAATCGTTGTGCGTAAACTCCATTTTTCGCCGTTTGCTATGTTACAAACACATCCCAACTCACCCCCTAGTCTCTCTCTTCACATGAATACATACATGCACTCTTTAGCGTTGTTGGCTATGAAAAAACATTGATTTTTCATCTCCAACCAAACCCAAAAAAAGATTTTTACGAGCACATCATTCCCAGCCGACAACCAGCCAAGGCGTCAACGAAACTATCGAAAGAGAGCAGAAAAGGCGAGAGCTCATCGTATTGAAACTTATCATGTAATCTCTAATGATGAAGCCAAACAAACTTTCTCGAAAAATTGTTCAAGAAAGCATTGATAGCTGATACTGATACGTGTTTGTGTGTGGTGAAGTGGATGGTGCTGTTATCATATTTAGCTGGCTCTGCGAGAGTAAACGATGATACGGTGTATTATTATCATCCGTATCGGCGTATGTATGCAGAATCGTCTTGTGTCGTGTCACTGACGATCTTATATTGTTGGGTGTTCCATACGTAAAGGTTGTTCTGACTTTTATCAGGCTCGTGCTAATTGGGCTTTTCTGTGAGTCTTTTCAGTGATAATCATTCTGATAATGAGTAAGCCATTACTTTATTTTGCCACTGGTATTACGTCATTCAGGGTGGTAATGACAATAACTACGATGATATTATAGTCTTCTTCTTTGTTTGTAACAACGAAAAGGATGTGGCAAAGGAAATGCTTGTAAAATAAAATAATCCTTAACTATGAATCGTCGGAAGCTTATAAGCTTATAAAATGACAAGCCTGGCAGAGCTGTGGCACCTGTAAAAGCATATATATAACTGTATTGAGGAAAGCATTTGTAATTTTATATGTATAGTTTTTAAAACTAAAACATCATCAAAGCCTCAGCTTCAATCAAATCTTTTCTAACATGACAGTTTGCTTACAGAGGCCATCCTTCAAATTCGTAAATCAGCAAATTCATCAAAGATGCCAACTTTTAAAAAACATGCCTTTTTACCGTTTAAGTTCTACTATGAAGTTGAACTTTAGACAACTTCACGTTTATCTTTTAATCCTTCCCACTAAAAATGAGATGTGTGCTGATGGTGTGGAAATGGAACTACTCTCATGAAAACAATAGGAAGCAGGTTCAATTGAAAGGGGTGTAGTATAGGATCGTGTACTATGAACCCACCATTTCCGTTCATTCTTTTAAAATGCTGTAGATGTACATATTTGTAAACGTTAAATTTTCCACCTGCACACTTCTTAAATTTTGAAGAGATCAACAATACTATTAACATTAAAAATCTCCTGCAGTAGTTTAAAACATTTACCGTTGACTTGTTTAGAACAATAGCATGTTCTCCGGTACATTCTGTTTCAATATTATATACACATATGAATGTGCTCATAACAAGAAGCCACCTGAATTGAATGTCAAGCCTTCATTGTTTTTAATGGACAGACCTTTTGGCTCATTGATGCGCATACACACATTTCAGTTTTCGTCATGATCCTCAACAAATCCAAAATGGTACAAATTTATTCCTGGCGCAACATCATCCGGTATTGTTTCAAAACATGATGAAACTGCTACATTTTTAAGCATGCCTTTCATTCGGTTGATGCCGTTTGTGACATACAGCTCTACCGAAGAAAATGCCTATATTCACCTGGTTGCTCTACGTACATAAGTACAAAAGTTGTTACTTGCAGCTGCCTTGAACAATATGCCGTCCTGCCATTAAATAAGATCTTTACATCAAGAAATGCCACCACTATCAACAACTTTAGTTACAACTTAAAATTACTTAACGAAAAATTTCTCAATCCTCACGTTCTTTTGTTAGGCTAATCAAAAAATGAACACTTTATCAGCAACCCAGAAGACTTTTCCTAATGGGATCATTCCGTACAGACAGATGCAGGAAGTTATTGGAAATGGTTGTGATCCTGATTCTCTTATGACTCGTTTCCTCTGTTTGTTTTTGACTCATTGTGAAAAAGGGAATTTCCTTTTCTTGATCCCTAGCCCTAAATGCAGGATATTACATTTCCATCTTAAAAAATAATTAGAGTTCATTGCAGTTCCTGGTGATGATGCATCTTGTTGTGAAAGGTGTTTTCAAAAACGATAGAAAAATTCGTAAAAAACCAAACGAGTTCTTTATGACCAATTTCAGACATATTCTATTATTATTACCAGTAAAAATATTTTGGAGCCACAACAAGGGATACCTATGCATATACGATGCTATAACTCATGCAATGAAATATTGATTCAACTTACTCACCCTTTTGGCAAAAAGCCTTTTTAATAGAAAGCCCAGCCCCTCATGATGAAGATAATCCTAAACAAGAGATTATTCACATCAGTTCAATCTTGCATCTTAAATATATGAGAGGTGTAAAATATTTCGCTACAATATGTGATAAATATTATTTCCATCACACTTAATCATTCAAATATACAGTCATACTCATGCACGGTTATTTCTATTGGTATTGATTGTTGGTGAAAAGTAATTAGAAAATTGCATTGAAATGAAATGTACTGAATTTAAATATTTAACGCATGTATGCAGTTGTGCATAAGGAGTTATCGGTAGTCTCTACACGTTTTGTGGTGCAAGCAATATGTCTCCACATTGCGATTAGGTGATTGAAATATTTTTCTCTTTACATGAAAGGTAGTCAGCCCATTCATTTTCACACTATTACAAATATATATTATATACCTACATCAAGTCATGAACATCATATTCATTATATGCATCGTATTATTGTAATATACCTATTTAGGTATTGTTTTCAGTTTAAAAGACGCGTGAAAGGGTCACCTTACTTCGATCATAACACGAGCTTTTTAAGAAAACTTGGAAACTTGCCTTTTCGTTTGTATTCACCAATTGGACACATTTTTTATGTTCTAAAGAAATTTTGTTCAATTTTTGTGAATAAGATGAACATTTGTAGTAGTTGCAGGATTAGTATAAGTTATAGTGGCATAGTATTGATGAAAAAATGTTATGTTTAAAAATTTTGGCTACCAATACATGGATTTAACCAATTGGAAATGAGACCCACTAAGCTTTTTAAAATGCATGGAGTATCTCAGTCGCAGAATAACCGTACGAGGTCTACTACGAGTACAAATTTTATGTACGCATCAACAGCACAGCAGATGATAGATCATTTTACATTCATTTATTGTTAGAGCCCCTTGACTCATTTGCTTCACACATGCACAATGATGATACACAAGCTCCTCACTTGCAATAATAGATAGAGTATTCATCTTAATTGGTAATTCCGCTCAGGTTTGACATTCTTGTTAATCGTTGTTGTGGATTTTTTTTCTTCTCCTTTTACTTTACTACTACAATATCCAAACATACACACATCTCTAATCGTCATCAACAGCGTCATTCTCAACAATAGCACCAGAAGCTAGTGTGCTTCGTACCTACACACAATTCAACAACATTTTATTAGCTGCAATACAAAAAATAGCAGTACAACATTTTCTTTACGCTGTCGTTTCGTTTTTGTCTACAACACTAGATGAAAAAATCTGGTATTCATTTTTATTTCATTGTCGCTGATTCTACAGACTTTTTAAAAAGCCTGTCTAGTCATCTCACTCTTACACCGTGTGTTGGTCCTATCGTTTTAGAAGCACACACCAAACAAATTATTATTTGAATGCGTAATTTACAAGCGAATACGAGAGAAAAAAACTTGTGCTTACGTTGTACAGATTTTGTTAGATTATACATTAATTGTAGCCTTTTTATACTATATACGTATCTATACAATCCGAGACTATTATACGGGACTGATATTGAGAATATACATAGTATGCTGGTTTTTATTTAATCCACCTGTTATTTTGCAAAAAATGTATTGTAGAGGGATCAGCAGGAACTATTACACAGTCCTACTGAGATAAGTACAGAAATCTGCTGTGAGCAACATGCTAAATGGCAGTTCAATCTTTTATTAATTCAATACATGTTTGCGCCATGACGTGAAGTTCAAGTACACATCTAGATCTCATGATGAGATCAAATTGCGATAATTTACGTGGGTAACTAATATAATAAAGAGTGCAAAAGGTCTCATGGTTTCATTTTATCTTTCAGCAATTCTCACCCCAAACTATTGAGGAAAAGGGTTTGGTCATGTTGCCAAATATCGTTACAACGCGTCTTGCAAATTTACAGTTTCGACAAAAGAACTGTCATGTTTTTGATACAATATGGACATTTAATGTAGTGACATCAATGTTAATGACTGTGATGACCTCTCTTCTTGAATGTTTCGATATTATTATGCTTTGCTTTGTTGATAAAAATGGCAATATGAGATGATGGACCGGTGATGAGTTGTACAAAAACATGGAATTCTTTTCAAGCTAAAGTGTGTGGTCTTGAAGAAAAACAACTATAATTTGTAAAATACAACAGAGTAATGAGGACTTTTACCATTTCGCTTATCTTTATGAGTATTTAGTGTCATTAGAAATGGTAGAGTCAACAATCCAAAAGTACAAATGCTTGCGTGTGGTAACTGACAACTTTGGACTGACAATTAGGTTCAAAGTGACGATAGATTTTTAAGAAACACATACTATTCTATGGCTCTATTCAAGCAATGATATTATAGCAAAAAATTAAAGTTGGGGTTATATTTCGTTTTCAGTTTGTTAATTTACAAATGTTATCACGATCGTCAATTAAACAGTTTAGCTCTGCCTTTCGTTATACCTTGTAAATCAGGAAAAGAAACTTTAGTTTTCCAAAGATTAAGCACATATTTGACCATAAAATATTTCACAAAATGTAAAAAAGAAAAGCTAGAAAAGATTATTTGCAATGCATGTATTACAATTTATCAATGAAACGCTGTCAGAAATAAACTACAGTAAACGCATTTTCATTGTTCATAAAATACTTTGTCGCTCCCATGTACAACATACTCACTACCTGTCTTCCTCCTTTCGCTTGTCTTCAACTGAAACTCAAGACTATACATTATTTTAATGCATCATTTATGGTTTTCAAAGAAGAAAGAAATTACACTCACCTTCTGAATCAGGAATGAGCAGTGCACACTCCCTGCACCATGCCAAGTAATTCAAAACTTACCAGTTCTGAAAAACATGTATATAAACAGATAGCTCATCTTCTAAA
>JAHZNG010003488.1:0-15011 GCA_027744375.1 Orchesellides sinensis
TTGTAGGTAATGTAGTTTTCACAACATTGTACATTTCCACAGTCACTGTTATGCTTGCTAAGACTAATATAAATGCTCTCTAGTGAATAAGTACTTATTTTCTCGTTTCATGTAAAATTTTATTTACAAACATAAACTTTCTTCTCGTCATTATAAAATTTTCAACGGAAGAATCCTTTCGGAGAATTGCTATTCAAGATTCTGCCATCACCAAAAGGAATGGGAATTTTCAAATCCCTTTTTGGTAGTTGAGAAATACTCCCGCGTGTGTATTCAGCTTCTGGTTTACTTTCAAGTTGGCAGAACAATTTTTTGTGTACTTAAACGCTTCCGTGTATTGCGAGCTAAAATACAATATAAACCTATTCCAATATTCAGAGTTTCATTTATAATACACGATTTTTCGTATTGTATGTTTTGGATAACAACTTTATCGTATTTAATGGATAACAACCATGAAACAAATTTCTAAATCTTCTTCAGCCTCTTTGGCGTTTGTCATATATATCACATTTTAAATAGAAATCAAAGCACTTCATTCCATACTACTAAAATAGATATTTCTAACTTTGCAAAACGTCCCATGAAAATCCACCCCCTACAGCAAATAAAGCTACTTTGGCCTGTGTTCGTTTTGTTCCGTCATACTAGACTAGTCTGCCTACTCTGCCCTATTTTGATTAATAAGGCAACATTAGAAATCAAGTAGCAAAAATTATTTTAACAAATTTATCTTCTTGTATAAAAACATATATACACGTATTCCTTTACACATCTTGTACATCGTTTTGGTCAAATAGTTTTTGTAAAACACTATACCAAGTTATCTAACGGGAACAATAAAAAATGAAGTACAAAGAAACTTAGAAGAAGGCAGAGCAAGTTGAGCTTTGCTACTGCTACCGTATTCTACTTGGTTACATTACTTGTTATTATTAATTTATTTCTTGATTTATCCCGGGGCACCTATATACCTACATCTACATTCAGTGGAAAATGAAAGTTAATGACAAGCAAAGAGAAGGTGGGCTGAATTCTAGAACTGGAGCTTTTATTACTCTGTGTGGGCCTCTCTCTCTCTTGCTCTCTACAGATACGGTGAAGTGGTTTGTTTAAATGTTTCTATTGCAGAAACAGAGGAGAGAGAAGACGGCAAGAGAGAAAAGTATCCGATGTGCTTAAATACGAATGAGGAACGTATATATACTGCACTGTTCTCGGAAGAGGGCAAGAAAAGGCAGTGGAAATAAGGCCACAATATGGATCCTCGTCATCATTTCATTTCTCTAGGGGAGAAAGAACAACGACTTTCTTGCGCTTCTCATATTTCCTCGCTGTAGGCAGACAAATTAATTCCACAAAATATTAAGTATTAAACATGAGGAGTACTGCAGTGATGGTTTTTGGTGGTGGTGGTTGCTCGTGACGGAAATGTAAGTTGGAAAAGAATATTCGTAGAACAAGAGCAAACATCTCATTCACAGGATGGAGAAAACACGAAAGATTCATGTTGTACCATCTTTGCTCTCTCCTTTGTAAAATGGAATAATAACGCTACTTAAATTGTACCTCTTTCTCTTTTCCTGTTCCCTTTTTATTCTCTTTTATCGTATTGATGCTCCTTCTCTCTCTCTAGTTTCTGTAAGAGAATAACAACGTCAAAACATCAACTGCAAAGTCATTAGGCAATGGATGACGTTTTGAGCCAGCACGTATTATACACTCAGTCGTTTCTTTTCTTTCATCTATTCAATTTCTGAGGAAAACAATGATATATTCATGGACCACACACAAGTTCACGGCGTTTCTGTATTCTTTTGTGCTGAGTTGTTTCATCCGCATAATTAAATCACAGTGTTTCCCTCCAACGGTTTTCTTTGCATTGTCTTGATGTATGTATCTGATTGTCCCACGAGCAGAATAACAGACTCTTGAGGAGAAAGAGAAGAAGCAAGTTGAAAACATGTTTATTCTCGAGATATGACCTGTTTATCGAATTTCATACTTGCATACCTAAAATGTACACATGTAAATATACCTCCTGAATATTGATTATGTAAGAAGATTGCAATACTTAAATTATTGTAAAATTTGATTACTCCAATTGCTTCCATAAATACATATTTGAAAATACACCGGGATGAAGGAGCATCTCTAAATGTGGTACACCAACAAAAAAAAACTGAATGTCATATGCATTTGCTGTGATGTCTAATAAAGTAATTTGGGTATAGAAAGGTTATTATACGTATAATTACAGGAGAGGAAATAAATTAGGGAAACTAGCTTTAAATCGTAAATGACGTAGTTGGCTTTTTATGTATAGTGCACATCTCTAAATGTACCATTTTAGAACACAAAGTATTTGATTAGGAAATGATAGATCCTGTGACTCCCAAACCGTAGATTATGGTTAAAAATTCGAGCTCATATATCCTCCGTAATCAAAATGCTAATAAAAAAGGGGAAAAGTAAGAACGTGAGTTACCTATCTAAATGGATTCTTTCCTATTCCAAATTAGCACAGAGAGTAGCACAGAACAAAGTAAGACCGAAGAAGGGAAAAGAATTCTCATTTGAGGCAAAAATATTTCCTGGGTTCTGTTTTCCACAGGAGAATCTGATTTCAAAATTATTACAAGGCAATATCCATTTTTGATGGGAGCATACGTTAGTACATATGCAGGGAAAAATCATCATCATCATCGTGGCTAGCAGTTCTCTTCCAAAATATTAAAGGATTGAATCATCTATCATACGTAAAACATACCAACTTAATTGGAAATGGAAACAATATCAGCCATGGGACATGTAATAAATGAACACTGCTCCACTCCTATGCAGATCCCCAGTTAGGCTACTTGTGTTTGCATCTCCACAAGCCTAGTTCGATAACATATCTAAAAGTAAAAATATGTTTTGGAGGAACTACTTAGAACTGGAGAATCCTCTAGCAGAGAGTATATTACAGTGCTATATTGAGCTCTGACTTTACCCTGTGCTTGTCCCATGTACATAAGTACATTTATATAGTAGCTTTAATATCATGAACCCATAATATTGTTCTCGTGCATAATTCTCATCCTCTTACCCGATTCCTGCAACGCACGGTTGCTTTGATAACCGTGCCAGACTGGCTTTGCTGTCTGATCGTTTTATCTACTCTACGAGCAAGGTTATACAATACACGTACATTAATTCATCAGCAGTAACCTAATCGACTGCACCTCTTGGGCATTCTGCTTTTTTTATTAATCAGCATTATCATCGTCAGATTTCCTAGTCACCTGATTACAACCTCGTCGTCATCCTCATGTATCATCTCAATCAGGAGTAATGAAAAATCATTGCACAATGGTTTAATTTATATTTAGTATTTTAAGCAATCTTATATAGCTTCAGGAAAATGTAAAATAGATAGTTTAATTTTAGTTGCTCTATTGCAAAAGCATTTTAACTTTTAATGTTTTTAATGTAAGCAGCAAAAGGCATATTTATTTAATGCTTCCATATGCTTCATACCATTTGGTTCCGGCTGGTAGAAAAATGATCCATTTGTATCCTGTACGCAGCAGGGTTGCTTTTGACTTCAATTGTTTCCGTAAATCAGGCTATTTGAATGATAAGTTAGATTAAATAGATTATACGATGCAGGTCATCTTTCATTTGATTAAATTGTGCTTATTTATTGCAATGCAGAATAATATTTACGAATAAATATTTTTTGCAATTCGACCATGCAGTTTTAATATTATCTTAGAACAAAATTTGAATTTGATCAAATGTGTGCAAAAAGTTAATCAGATCATTTTACCATACAAACGCACATATAGGTATACGTATATGTATATACGTAAGTACAAGGAAGCAATTTATGCATGAACACACTTGTACTTATTGATTAAATTTCATATGAGTACATATAATAATATTAAAAAGCCCTAATAGAATAATCCGATATTATGTAATGGTGGAAGGTTCAAAAGCTCTAACCGAATAGATCTTTGTGCCATTAGGTGAACTTCTTCTTAAAAGGCAATATTCTACAACATAATTGGATTTATTAAATTTTGTCTTTGGAATAAGTATTCGTTTTTGTTATTCAAGTTGAAACGTAGTTTTACGACCAGCTGAATAAGTAAAGTATTACATGTACATATGTATGCAACAATGCGATTGGTATTAAGCACCCTGTAAATTTAGAATTGCTTTTTGTTATTCATCTTGACTGTTTACATTTGTCACTTCAATCAGTTAGAGAGCAGATATTTCGGATAGAAATACGATATAGTCACCAAAGGCAATATTCTCACATTTATTTATCTAGTGATTGTATATCACATTTATGGAAGTAGGTGATGTGAATGATTTGTTAGGTGCAGGAAGATGAGCTACTATAAAAGTGATGAACATTTACGATTAAACTAAAAAGTATCAACAATTTACTACTGTTTAATACTGCTCAAGTATACTTCCAAGAAGAGAAGTGATTTTTTTGTTTAACATTTTTATAAACAATGGATTATGTTACGACTCCATTACACCGCGCTCACTTCAAAGGATACCGACAATATACAGTAAGATGCTCACGTCTAATAAAGTGCGGGATCGGAAATCAAACGCTAAATTGGTTTTTCATTACAAAATGTTTCATACCGTAAGATCTTCTATGAGTGCCCCGGAACTTATGTAGATTTCTCCCCTTTCTTCGGATGTTTAATGTAGATCGGGTGCTTTTGCGTATTTTAAACAGTACCCCATTGTGTTTCAGAATATATTCGATTTCCTATTGTCAAAATAAGCAACTAAACCGGCAGTTGGCAAGTATTTATAGATTTCACTTCAGATTTAAATTTTAAGAGCAGATTTTAAAATACCTAAGTCTGCGTCTATCAACAATTTCTTCTTTTTGGAATGTTTATTTTTTAAATTATTGTAAGTCGTAAGTACTCCATGCCTTACTATGTGATGAGCAAAACTGATAAATTCACATAAATAGTGTGAAACTAGACATTCTTCATTCTCGTCTCTTTAGCAGACTTACATAATTAGTTAAACCTAGCATTATTGTATTCTTAGTGAAAATTCGTCTACCGTAAGATATTTTCTCATCTTCTTTTCAAGGGAAATGGTTGTAAATTACAGTTACGAGTACAACATCGAAGTTGAGTATATCCCCAACTCGGTTGTATGCTATGCCAGTTCCAGCGTCATATTTATAGAGTCCGGTGTATTCCATCAAACTTTATTCCACATGCGTAAAGACACTTTTCAAGGCATTTATAAAAAGAGCAATAACTGTGAACGATTGCTGCTGGTAACCAAATGCCTATTTGCCTGCTCAAATTTCATAGCAGTCCATCCATGCAGCCACAAGAATAAAAAGCGTCAAAGATATTAACCGAAGTCAACGACCAGGAAAGGCTGCTACAAACAAAGTGCTGTTCTTATGCACACACACTCCTCTAAAATAAAGTGTGTATACAGGCATTCTGCATGCTATCTTCAACGACAGACTCTGTACTGCACTTACTCTTGACAACGATGAACCCCGTTTTTCCCTTTCTTCATCTAGTTCAAGACGAGAGGTTTCGAATGCAACATGGTACGTAACATACCCGATAGATATAAGGTATGTATTGGAGGAAAATTGACAACCATCCTGATACAAGACGAAGGGTATGAATGTGTGAATGCACAAATGCACATGAGTGAGTGCACTATTCTCAATCTTACTCGACACATCCGTAAGAGTCAAGGGATTGATTTTTTAAAATGCGAACTTGCATTTTACTAGAGCAAACCGATTCTCTCTTATGACATGATTGACCTAGACATAGTGCTTCAAGGTAATGCCAGAGTGAATGTGCTAACAGGAAAAGTCATGTGGCAAGCTGAAGTAACCCGACCAAGAGGCACTTATCAACGTAGTGCAACAAGAAACATTTACTATGCACATCAGTTTGTTCTGGTTGTTTTTCGGTGTTATATTACACATTGATTGTACATTTGTAAGCTGTTATCATAAAAAGTTTTGCTGTACCCATTGTTTTTTTACTTTGGGACAGGACGCCACACTTTCAGCATCCACACAAAGTCAGTTCTCATTTCAACAAGGCCCCTTCTCAGTTTAAAAAGGGAATCAAATCGGATGGAAGACAAGGCCTTTTTATTTCTTCACAACCGATTATTTAACTTTAAAAGGGGGAAACAAAAGAATACGGGGAAATTGTGAACTGAAGAGAAAGAGAGTCAGACAACAGAAACAGAACACACACATAGACATACATGTACAAGTCCAAAATTCAAGTAGGGCAACAAAGACGACAACAAGTGGAACCACTACTAGTGCGGTATAGGGAGGGAACACAAATAGGATGGTGTTGATGCTCTATTTGTTCAAAGTTTGTATAAAACAAGAGAAAATTGTATTGCATTGTGTTCTCTTTCTACTCAAGTCAAACTTCAAATCAACTCTGAGCTGATTGTCAGTCAGCAAGAACAGAGTGGATCCTCTGTATCCAAATTCGTTTACAACGAAAATGATTTTTGTTTTGCAATACACCATTAGTTCGTATATTTTGAACTTGTACGTAGTATATATTACGTTGTGGAGAGGTGAAGCGGTAAAAAGGAGTCATCGCATATCTGCCGATTTCGACGAGCCCCGGATTTGGAGCTTCTTTCCAAAAACTCCCCTACTTCTTTCGCCATCATTTTTCACGGTACCCATGCATCCATGGCATATACACTTTTACTCCCACCAGTCCTCCTTTTTATACCGCATCAAGATATATTATTTTAAGCCAGCAGGAGCCGATTAGCTTACATAATATTTTGGATGTACTCCATTCTTTTTATCTTTCGTTTTACCATTTGATTCTCACTCTCAACCACTGCTTAACCTGGTTGAGGGAAAGGAGGGAAAAGGAAAGAGAGAGTGAGGAAAAAATGGAGCTGGAGCTTACAAAATGCAGAGATAAGCATGACAAATTGCTCCATTTCATCTGCTTCTTGTCACTATTTATTTAACATAATATTCCTTGTCTTGTGGAACATGACGTACTATCCTGTGACGTCGTTAAATATCATGTAAGAACATTTACCTTTGTGAATACAATTCACTTCACAAAACACATATACATATACCTAAGCTAAGTAGCAAATTGCTAAGAAAAAGCCGTCACTCAGTTTGTTTTTTTCATTCATTGTAAAGAGGAAAAAATTAAATGGCTTTTCTGAGATGATTTCATATTTTAATTTGCCATCAGTACTAAGCAATCAGTTCATTGTAAATATGAGAAATTTGGTCAAAAGCAAAAGCTGAGCAAAGTACGTGAAAAAATGCGTATGTTTCCCTTGCTAGTCAACAGAATGGTAACCAAAAAGTGTATATAGAAAATTCATCCAATATTGTTGCCGTTTGTGGTTGGATTGATAGGCATTGGAAATAGTAGGGATGAATGCGGAGTGCAGTAATTCATCTTGTGAGAAAAATATAATCAAAAGCAGGGAAAGGGGTAATTTTTCTGAGATCCTTGTTATTGTAAGCAATCGAACAGTAATTTTGGTATTATTATTTAACAATCGACTATCAATGTTGACCGTGCCTGATATTTTGATGATACTCATCATTTACTCTATTATCCACTAGAGAAAAATAATCTCTTTTGTGGCAGCCTGACTGGCTGGCTACACCAGATCATGTAAAGTGTACGTGATTTCCCATTCGATATTTTATCCATGGCTCTCAATAACACTCTTGTACTGTGTGAGCATGATCATCAGAGACGAATATAAATGAATGCTGGTGCGAACAGACAGACATCAAGTAGGCAAGGAAGTACCAGAATTTTTAATTGAATCCGATTGCATCCTTTTAGCGTCATCATGATCAACGACGGCAATACCACAATGCTTTTAACATCAACATTTTTATTCTACGGTCGTCGTCATCGCCAATCACTCTTATTGCCAGTTCACAGTCGTTTGATTCTTATATAAAAGTATCCCCTCTTTTCCACATTTTTGAGCGAGTAACAAATAACAATGGGAATCACTGACTGGTGGCGTCTTTTTGTCAGACATTCTCATTCTTTTAGTTCCCACATTTACGTTTTGTCATCGTAACGCGGACACGTACACTTTTGTAAAATAGTTCGGAATAGTTTATGTCTTTTGAGACAGGCATTACATACATACATAAATGCATGAGGCTTCCTCTAAATGCTTTCCAGAGTTACTAGAATTATTACAACAAAATTTATTCCGTAACTGTTTAAATCTCATCCTAACATGAAATGCTAAAGTTACTAATGTTTTGCTACTAATAGAGAAAATTCAGATAGAGACAAGATTCACATAGATTCCAATGAAAATTTTTTTATTTGTATGAATAAAAAAACTTGACAAGACTAGAAATACATATACTATACTCAGAATTTACTATAGACAACTTTGTATACGAAATAAATGCTGTTTTTGGTAAATGGGCAAAATGTACGTAGGACATTGAATTATAAAACAAGTCAAGTGGAAATTTGCATGTCATCAATAATGCATTGTCCGCGTCATCTTATTTCCTCGCCTTCATCATGGAGAGAAATGTAGGGGCTGAAGAGCTGGTGAATAAGTGAACGAGTGTTGACTATGTGTATACACAACATATAAAGAAGGGATGAAAAGAGTGTTGGAACTAATGTATCTACTTTCTGCATTTTTCCCGAAATCCTCGGTAGTGATGAAATATAAGGAGGAAAACTTAATTTTGGACAGTAGTAGTAAAACGTGTGCGCTTTAGCTGTTAATGAAAGAAAAGAGCATACAAGATAATCAATCATACTTTTGAGTGTAAAAATGTATGTGTACAGTAAAAGCAGTATTATTGACAGAGGGGTAGAAACTTTTCATTTCATGCACACACATATAAACGCTCTTCTGTCTTTAATTTTTACTGTTTCGTTATTTAAAAAAGTCATACAGCCTGTAATAGGAAGCCAAACTTGTTAAGGTATGTACTTTGGTAGAAATACAATGTGAATTTGGTAGGGTTTTGTTTGAGGCGCAAGGAAATACTTTCAAAAGTTCATATTGCCCCAAGTTGCCCAATTCCGTCCGAACGTATCTGCCTCAACAAAATCCACGGTTGAGAATAAAGTTTGTAAGTATTGCTTGAAAATACAATACAAAAGTCATTTCTACCATAGAGCGTACATGTTGTTGAACATGTCGCTTGAGAATTCGAATTACTACGAAATATTCTATTAACCAAGTTGTCAAGCCTTTCCTAGGAGTGGGTGAAGAACAATATAAAATATAAAAGACGGATATTATTTCTCCAGTCATCCCTCCCGCTTTCTTTGCTTTCTTGAAAGAAATGGTCACATTAAAAATGGGAAGCGGCCGTGAACATAAAAAAAAACAATATGAGATGGACATGAAAAACAGTAAACTTGTGAGCGCCGTTAACTCAATTAGGAAGGACAATGGTAGGTGTGAGGTAGCAGAGACAACTAAACGCCATATTTTTGCTCCCCTTCATTTTTTTCATCAAATGCGTATGCGTAACTGGAAAGTAGTGTCATGTTACTGCCAAGCTGAAGTTATGATAAATCGCTCTTTATAAAAAAAAGCCACGAGTTTGCTCCTTTCATAAAAATGTTATCAGAGAATTGAATTAATGGAGACGAAAGTGCAGTTGTTGGAACTGCTCGATTTATATAATTATATACGTGCTTTTATTGGTATTATTTTTTCGGAGCTGCGTCCCGTAATATAAATGTATGTCTAAACATAACAGATAGAAAACGGAATACCATACATAAATCCAGTTCAAATATTTTCTCTCTCGCTTTCCCCCTGCTCCGTGATGGTGTGGTAATGATGATTATATCGTCTTCTTCATCCTGTTGCGGGGAAATGGTATAAGATTATTGAAGAGTGAAAGAAAATTTAAAAAAAAAATGGAAAGTTAAGATGCATCAGTTGGCCCATTCTGCTTTCATAGCGTGACATACGAGAAAAGTCACTTTTACCTTGCTTCGCTTCTTCATTTCCTGTCCCCCATCTATTATTTTCGTTTCTCCTTTACTTCACTGACCGTCCGTTTTTTTTCTGTGGGGGTTGAAAGAAAAATAAAACGTAATCCGGTAGTGGTATCTTTCTTTGTTTTTCTTGGTGTACCACTCAGGTAATGTTTCTTGTCTTTACTGGAAAAATATACACTTACCATATATAATTTTACCATAGCCAGGGATTCCTTCTATGTGAAACAAAATAATAATGTCAAGCTTTCACTCGGCTAGGCTTTGCACGTCTCCTCTCCAGGAAATGGATACGGGAATTTAGATAACCTGCCGGATATGTTTACATTACTTTTTTGTCGCAGGATGAGATGCTGAAGTGGAAGGTTATACAAACCAACAATGCAAAACAGTTATTTTATTTTGGATCTTGGCGCACTAAGGTTATTGCAAATGATTGTGTCGAAAATACCACAATAAAAAATTGCTACGTACAAATGTAGATTCACCACATAATAGCAATGTTCGCTTTACATCTATTTTCCTCTGTAATATTTTATATGTAAAAAGTCGATGGATTTCATTTTCTTATCAATTCAACCACGTCAGGATCGACCATTTTGAACGGACCAAATACAGTACCATGGCTCTTATATTGCTTTATGCAACTATAAAGTTACTTATACTCTCGCAGTATATATTATGAAAGCTGATAAATGACAGCCGGCTGCTCCAGTGTTGTACTAACGGTTTTTTACAGTAAGGCTTTTCCCTACTTTCATTCTATTTCCATATGGAAATCAGCTTTATTTAGACTGATAAAATGATGTTTTAGAGGGATCAAATAAAATGGGATTGAGTGACCTGGCACAGAAAGTCCGGCGACTGGTGCTGATGGTGATAGTTTGCTACTTGAATGTTTTCCCATGGACTTCTTTTTTCATTTCCATTATCCATCAAGCCAATGTTGGATTTTATACATATGCTGGCAGAAAAACATGTGCGTTATAACGTAACCTGATATATCAAATATATACATACACATGCATGGAAAAGTCGAGCAGATGAAAAATGGATTCTCAGAGAGTTGACACAAGCCAAATTGTTTTGCATTCCATTTATGATTTGAGTCAACTAACTTGCCGTTTTTATAGAGAGTCCCCTTCAAAATCGAAAGTGTGTGCCTCAAGCATGCAAACACACATGTACTGACGACTGCTGGCACATATAACATGTTAAATTTTTTGGTGTGTTCAAGATTCCAAAGTTTAGCCAAGCGTTTAGTTTTTAAATCAGGAAAGTTGGTTTAAAACAGAGAAGCACATACAAAAACTGGATTACTGCTGTGGCAGCATGACTGCAATTGTTGATAGTTTTGTAGGTAGTTGCCATCCACTAAATTTCGGGAACATAGTTTACTTTTCATTGTAGCCAAAGTTCTTGGAAATAAAAATCATTTATAATTTCTGATGTAGCATTTGCAGAACCCACTTTGAAGTTAAAATGAATATGAAAGGTTTGTTTGTCGTGAAAAGTTAATAAAGGAAACTAATAAGAAGAAATAAAATGTCGTGATCTGTAACTTTGATGTGATCTGCTTACAAGAAATCAAAGTTGGCAGTTTGGCAGCAACATAATTAGCCTGTATACACTCTTACCTGAGCAATAGTGATGTCTTTATGTGGAACACTAAATGTAAATCAATTTACTTACCGCCGTAGATCCATCATTACTGAAAATAAGTATGAAGATTAGAACCTTGAAAATTTAAGGCTTTTGAATTTAACTCTTTCGAGACAAAACGAATGCAAAACTTTTGAAAAAGTATGATTTTATGTTATAGTACTCTCTGATGCATACATGATGATACGTTGTACATACAAGACATTTATTTATTTATGCAAACATGATCCTTTAGTTATTTTACATTATGGTATGGCACTCTTTAACTTGCCATGCCATGCATGATTCACTTGATTGCCCGAAGCACTGCAAACGAGTGTGCAAGGAAGCAGTAATAACCCGTTTGCAACCACCATCTCCATGTAAAGTATTGTTTAACGCGAAGCTTAAGGCTTCCATGATGTCGAGTATTTATTACAAATAATATCATATATATACTAAAATCCGTAGGAAAAAAAAGAAAGCAAAATACGGCATGACTTTTTTAAGAAAAAGGAAAAACGCACACGGGGTACATTATTATTTTTACTCAACTATTTCATCATCATCATCTCCAAATTGAGTGGTGTGGTGGTATATGAATGCGTAGCTTGACATATATCTAATGCCTACGCTACACGACATATTTTGTGAGATGTTCACGGGCACAAAAAACAATTGTGAATTGGCCATAATAACAGTAATCACAAAACGTTTGTAACAACGAATGTTATGTGTGCATATACAATATTGTACATTACACGTGAGCTATATAATTTCATGATGATGAGCGGAAAAGATGTGTATACCACACATATACAGATTTTTATATTAATGATCATTAAACTATTTATTATGATGTTGTTGTATCACCTTATCATTTTCAGACTGGGATATAAATGTTCGTGCTCATGCAATTTTTTCAAGCCAATTGAGGCAAAAACCTAATTTTAATGGTTGTTACATGCACATGATCCCTTTTTGCGAAAATCAGTTGGCATCAAGAGAAGCTGAAAATATATTTAACAACTGTATTACAACAAAAATTTTCTTTTCAAAATATTTAATCGATCAAAAAGTTTCCTGTATTCAATGTAAAACTCTCAAGTGAAGATTATACGCTATGAAGTACAATGAAAGGTCATTACAATATGGGCATAATAGAAAAACATTACTAATTATAATGCAGTGTTTTTCATACCTGCCCAATAAAGTTGGTCTGGTTGGTTTTCCAACAACCTGTCACTCACCCACAAAACACTATCCATTTACTGAACATTATCATCAAATAAATTAACTCATACACATAGAAATAAAGGAGTTCATGCAAGAAGACGTTACCTACATGAATTCTGTCATTTGTTGAACAAAGTTACATGCAAAGTCATATTTGCGGTATAAACAGTAATGTAGTTTATCATTTATCGCTTCACCACCACCACCACCAGCCAACAAAACACCACAAAATTCGACGTATTGTTATGACTAGTTCCTTGCCAGAGGATAGTTTTACCCTAACAGAGAATAATATCCGCAGTTCAGCCCACAATCCTAAATCCCACTGGTCACCACAGAATACCATTAAACGAAAACCAGATTATCCCATTGAATTGAATTCCGTTGCTGAAGATCGGGTTGAAATTTTCTAGGTCTGGTACTATATGCGAACCATGTAGTAGTATTAATATAGTACAGTGCCAATAGAAGTTACGTACATTTATACTTCTGACGGCCCCCAAGAACATCACCACAACCGTTTAGTTCAGGAAAGACTATTACTATAGTTTCCCCGTTCACCACAGTGGCATTTATTACACAGACAGACACACAATAGGATTACAAAGAACATTTGATTTCTCAGTTGTTACTTAAAGGACGAAATGGTATACAATACGCTTTGCGGTCACCCTTTTACATAACAGATAACAGTTGACTTGTATTACATTGTTACTTCTTTTGAGGGGCAAGGCTCATCCGTGTCGTCCAATCATGTTTCCCCTTGTTTCATTTCTTCGTTTTTCCACTTTGTCTCACAAAACAGTGACTTTGAGATTCTACACCTAGTTGGCCAGTGGCAAAGGTGGACACTACAAAAAAGAAAAGAAGAAGAAAGGTAGACATCAGTGATGGTATTTATTGGTGGTGTTAGACCGTGTGGGGATGGTGGTGGTACATGGGAAATTGTCGCCTTTGGCAACCTACCGGCTCATCATCACATCACATATCAAATGGCATGTAAAGTCCTGTTGCTGTTATTCCCTTATAAAAAACTAACCTTCTTTGCATGCATATGCTTAAATGCATAACTTACATCCATATACTTTATCCTCAATGCAAGTTACAAAAGGTATTTAGAGTCGAGTACCACCATATATCATAGCTATAACCAAATACATCTCCATCCATCCATCATAAACATGCTCACCGTCATCATTGATTCATCATATTTATTGCTTTCGGCAAAAGTGATGAATGTTAGCAAGTAAACTGGCTAAACTGGCGAAATGCATTCAAATGGCATCTTACATAAAATATTGTACGTCTCACTTTTATTTTCTTGTTTCATAATTTTCTTCTGGATTTATGCATGCATTAAAAAATAAATGGAATGGCTTAATGGATTTTTGAATTCTGCAATTCACCAAGTCAGCGTAAAGAGAGGAGTTGTCTTTTCTCAACTGCCGAAATAGTTTTCGAATGATGAAAATAATAATAATACGATACGTACCCAGTCAGGATCTCCTTTTGTCGTCCATTCCACTCTGAATGGCGATGACCTTGGAAAAGAAGGCAATGAAACATTATGTGTATTTATACTTGAGTCTATTATGCACATGCTGCTTTTTTATGTGTATGGACTGAAGAGTGTAAAAGTCACAATTGTAAACTTTTATCTATGATACCAGTGATTGGCTCCACTCCTCATGCAAACACAAAGAAGAAGACATGAAAGGATTTTTTGAATGCCAGGTTTTGAAATGCTTTCATGTTGTAGCACCTCGCATACTTTGAATACATTGTCCACTTTGTGACTGCCCGGCTACAATTCACGGTGATATCCACCTCTATAATGGGATTGCTTTAGTGGTTGGATTGGCTAACTTTTTTATTTAGTCGGCATCAGTAATCCATTATCATACTTTAAGAAGACAAAGTAAGAATGAAGTGAATGCATGCATTGTGCATGAACTTCTTCAGGTTACTTTGACCGTGTGTAAACATTGTATGTACGTGTTATGTTAATATGCTATTCTGTGGGGTTGGTCCAAATTACAACTCTGTCATTCCTGTACAACTTCTACTGGACACATGACCAATCACATGAAT
>JAHZNG010003489.1:0-17639 GCA_027744375.1 Orchesellides sinensis
ATGAACATTAATAGACAAATATAAATAGCGAGTAAAAATAATGCTAAGAAAAAGGAGTCACAAAGTTTTCATTTAATAATTAATCACATGGTTACTTGCGAATTCCCCTGACAATTTGAAGAGGAAGAAGGAAATGGTGATAGAAAAGGTGTACCGACTAAATTTCTTAATCGGGTATTACTCTCCGTGTATAACAATAAGCATGGGTGACTGAACAAAAATAATAGGTACATAATGCATCCGGTTTTCCATGCCGACTGGGAACATGTATTTGTCTTAAGGTCGAATTGAATAAAAGAAAGCAAGTTAAAACAATAAGATTGTAAATGACAAGTGGTATTTTTTCAAGTAAGTCTACCAGGTTTAAGAATAAAAGCATCAACGACATGGTTTTTATATATTGTAGCGTAGCTTAAGTTAATATTTGCATGATGTCGGCTGTTGGTGAAAATTCTGGTATGTATAGTGTTTCTTTTTTTTTGTCTACGATTTCAATCCCAAGTATTTCTTTTCTGTTGAAGGGTACTTACTTGATAGTACAATATTGTAGGTAAGGGACAACTCATTTATACCAATACTTTCTCTTTGCTCACTCCTCCAACGCAAAAATTACCAAAATAACTACTGTATAGTCTCCAGTAAGAATAAAATTATACAGTAAAGTATTGTGGTTTGTGGTGTAACATCACAATCACATTTCACATTGTTGCATTCTTCTCCTGCCTACTAACGCAGTACACAAAAAACAATGTCCCTAATGCCATACAAAACAATGTTTGAGGGCATTATAGGCTTTTTGGGATGTTGAATGGTATTGAAGGTGTGTGTAGTGCTCCTGTTACTTTTTAGTTTTTCTTGATGCGGTAGTCAGCAGTGAGTCTCCCTTGTTATGGCCAGGAAGATGAGACAATTTAAACGTAACTCACTGAAAATGTGGCACTTATGTCCTCCTCTTATTTAGATACATCAGCTTTCTCTCTCTTCCTCTCTCTTTTCTATGTAGGGAAAACAAATGGAGTAAAAGGTAGCCACATGAGAGAGAATAATATGGTGGTTTGGTTTTTATTTTGGCTACAGGTCTGGTTTTTCTTTGGGTTAGTCGCCTGTTGGTGTGCACCTCTCCTTTTTTCCAGGGGACACACACACAAATACAGTAATATTCATTGGCTTGAGGTTAACTTATTCAAAGCAAGTCGTATTCTCCAATTGTTTTAATGGTGGTGAGAAAACATGGGGATCCTGAAGGTATACACATATTACAGTCTTTTTATTGTCAGACAAGCCATGTCCTGTTGTATCATCATCATCACCCACTCCCATACAACATTTGCTCTTTTCTTGAGGCATCAGAGAGAGAGAGAGAGAGAGAGAGAGAGAGAGAGAGAGAAAGTAGAAAAAAGTCCTCTCAACGCTGTTCATATTTTCCAATTCCACTTTTCCCCGTTTGAAAAATATATTACAATGGGCTTACTCCCGTAAATACGGATTTTCTCTGGTCCTCTGTGGCTAACACGACATATTTCGTGGCTTAAGACTGATATACATCTCTACACTTTTTAAAACCGTATTACTTCCTCTTTAGACTGGATGGTGGATGGTTTTAAACAACTAAATTCAGTTCAAAGCCATACAATTCCATTGGTCCCTCTTTTAATGATTCTAGATTCAAATTCCATCTTATATAGGATTACCTTCAAAAATTAAAGAATTTCCATGTTGTCTTTTACATAGGAAGACATACGTTTTGTTGTAAGGGCTTCAAGAAATAAAAATATCAGTGACTGTAAAGGAAAAATCTTCAACTGGTCCTATGGTATACTTTCTGGTTACATTTTTTTTATTTTTTGCTCTCTCAGTCAGATTTTTCTTTTGGTCGTTGTCGTCAAGAGAATAGGCTACTTTCCCCCAGTAATCATGTCCTCTAATTGACTTCCTTTTGGAAGTTGTCCACAAGACGAAGGAAGTCAACCTGAGATATACAAAAAGAATCTTTTCTGCATGTTCCACTCATCTAAAAACCTTGATCTACCCAGTTTGCTTGCTTTTCTCTCCCCAACTTTCTCCCAAGTACAAGATGGTCAGTAAATAAAGCAAATATAGATATGAACAAGGTGTGCGGTGCACTGCACGCGGGTCTCTTTATTGCCGCTGCACATTTTCTCGCTTCATTCCCATTTCGTGTTCGTATGAACGCTTCACCTCTCATCCAATTCCTTCGTTTCCGCCTTCCCTTTCTGTCTCCTTTCCTATTTCACCACCTTATATTTTCCTTTCACTGACACGATCATGATGAACCATTGCTATTTACAAGCAAAGAGGAGGAATGAATGAAATGGCAAAAAGAAAAAGATTCTGATCAAGACAAAACTTTTTTTTCTAACTTGTAATATAAAAAAGACTATAGACGTAGATTGTTGAATGCATGACGGAAGTCCACACCAGAGAAAGATTCCATTTCCCCTGGTTATCTTCCGTAGAGACTGGGCAATCCAGTCTCAAAGCGGGAATATACTACTTGGTTGCATATATACGCTTTTACTTTCACCCACCATATCATCCTGGTACTTTATGTACCTATGTAGTTATGTAAGTAAAAAATCTCAAACATTCTCTGCATACTAGCCTGTTATTCTTCATCGTTCTCCTTATTCCATTTTCCCTTCTTGCTCCACACACACACACACACTCCCTTGATAGCCAATCTCCACTTCATTCACTATATTTTTATTTTACTTCTTCCAACATCTTTCTCTCTCTTCTTCTGTCCGTTATTTATTTCCTTCTTTGAGAGAAACGTGTCGGCTTGTTCTACGATGCTTCTGTGGAATGCACCATGGCTGACTTTGCTTGCTCAACACATCAATACAAGATTCTCACTGTGTTGCACTGACTACTGCCGCTATATGAGGCTATCTGCGTTTATAGGATAGATGGAAAGATGGACAAGCGATTTTTTTAATGTGATGGTGGTCTCTTTCTCTTTGCTCACGATATGAAACAAGAAGAGAGAGAAAAAAAAACGTTAAAAATTCCCTCTGGCATGTGCACACTAAAAAACCCAAGGGAGCAGCAATTCAAACGTTTAAAGCTCTCTGTACATGTATTGCATTACATTACATTTTATATTACATCACCAATTTCACCGCCAGTACCAAACCAGTGCTTAGGTATACATACTACCAATACAGGAAATGACCAGAGTAAAGCAATCCAATACAAGAGGAGCAGAAGCAATTGGAGAATATTGCCAACCTGCTTTTCCTCCCATAGTCCTCATCATCACCACCGCCTGAGACGGAAAAAGGGTGTCGATATATAAAAAATATAAAACGCTTTATTTGTAGAGGAGAGCCTAAGTAAAGAAATCTCTTGAGTATTCCTCTCTGTAGCTTATCAGTTCATGAGACCAACTTGAAAATATAGACAAAACAATTCCATAGTAATAATGGTACAAAAAGGGAGAAAGGGGAGAAAGCATTGAAAAAACTTAAGGAAACAGTTCAACATGACGGCAATTGTCTTGTCAGTTTTTTATGTGTTTCTCTGCTAATATAATATATAATATATATTTTATTTTCACAATGACACAAAATATGCTGAGGTTGCAGTGGAGATTTTTACAGAGAGAGAAGCTGAGAGTGCAACAGACAAGGAATTGGAGAAAAAGACAAGACACAAAAAAATACTGCCGGCCACAGCTACCATGGAAACGTTGGTGTGTATTTTGTACTCTATGTATGTCTTCATGTTGTATGATTCTTGTAGACAAGACTAGATGAGAGAGAGAGAGGACTCTCAGAGTGATTGTTGTACCTACAGTTTTGGTGGATGAGGAGAGGAAGAGTGAAAGTGTGATGGTATTGCCACATCCATCCCTCATTCCCTGTGGTTTCTCCTTTTTTGATGATGAAAACCCTGTTGAGCCATTCCTGACAGCTACACAATCTTGTTTGAACAGGACTAATCAAGTGAGGAGGAATAACGAGGGGTATGGTTGTAGTAGGAGAAAGTAGACTGGAGGAGAGATACAATAGAAAGACGACGATGAACAAGCATTCTTCTTCTTTTTTTCATTTCCAACCTCTTACTTTCTCTTCTACTGACTTTTGGCACGTAGACATTATACATTTTTAGATGATGATGGCACTCTGCTCCTCATATTGTATATTTTTCCCCTTGTTGATCCTACTCCTCAGTTGGCCACTTAGCTCTCTTACAGTGTTATTTTATTTCTCAATGAGTTGTGAGAAATACGACGATAGCTTAAAATTTTCAATGTGATTCGTTGACATGTGCCGTGTGCGATACACATTACTGTGTACAGGATTAATAGGGAAGACAATATTGTGAAATTATTTTAGTGTAACAGGAGAAAGTGGAGTGGAGTGGCTTGTGTGTGTTGTAACGTTGACATGTGCCGTGTGCGATACACATTACTGTGTACAGGATTAATAGGGAAGACAATATTGTGAAATTATTTTAGTGTAACAGGAGAAAGTGGAGTGGAGTGGCTTGTGTATGTTGTAAATGGTACAATGTGGTAAAAGCTTATAGCTAACAGTAATATATATGGTAGTATACTTTAAAGGGTTAGAATGTAATTTAAAGGGTAACTAGCTAACAAAAATAGATATAGGATATCTGACAGGTTGTCCAATTCATTCCCGCATCTTCTCTCTTCTCTCCCTGTATGATTATTATTAAGGATGTGAAGACCGATTACTGCTGGGTGATAGCTCAACTCAACTCAACCTTTCATATCGCTTCTGATCTTCTCCCTGTACTCCACACACGCACTTGTATGAAATATTAGATGGTTGTGGCTCAAAACACAATTTCATTTTTCCCATCAGATAGATCAGCAAGGAGAAACGGATGAGGAGTGTGTGCCTGTGTATAAGTAGCCTGCTTTACTTTCTCCACGATATCGGAAGCAGTATTAATATTATGATGATCAAGAGGAAGGAAGGAGTTTATTCAGGCGTGTATTGTTATTACCACGTAGTATCATTTCTCTTCCTTCTTGTCTATTTTTTTTCATGTGCTTATGCCATGCTCAAGGAAAATCAGAAAATAGCTCTTGCTTTCTCCCTCTTACTACGCATCTCATCATTATGCATGTCAGCAGATGAGAAGCATTGTATCAGTGCAGAGAGGAAAAAAATGAAAAGAGCTCTCTTTTATTATTATTTTTCGCTATGGTCAATACTACAGAGGAATGAATTGAATGAAAGGGGTAAGTTGACTTGAGAGTTGCTGAGAATCAAACTGAAAAACCTTGTGTAAGTATGGAAGTGTAGGAGTAGTAGTAGTTGTCAGCTCTGAGCCAATTCCCGGCACATAATATATCATCATAGCATTTAAGCAGACAAGTACACAAAAGGCAAGCTAGCCAAAGCTTCATTCTTCATCATCATCATCACAACTGGGTAAAAATAGGAGAGGTCTCTGGTCCTCAATTCTTTTGTGAGAGATTCAGTGTGCACACAAAGTATTTTAGAGAAGAGCTGCACAGTATTTATCAAGTTATATATACATAGTGATGCTGGAATGGCGAGAAATGGGAGCAGATTGATGATGATTTTCAGGGAGAGAAAGGGAAAAGAAAAGAAAATTGCCATTGCAGAAAACTCTTGTGTATGTGAGTGTAATATACATATGTAGACTGTAGCCTTGTGTGTTATGGCAGTACTACTTACTGCATTACTGCTCCCATTTTACTCGTCCTCTAACGCCGAAAAACCTGTACACGCCTAATTAGCCTTCTCTCTCTTTTCTTCACTCCTTTCATCGATTGTAGAAAATGCAGTGGGAAAGACTTGTTATATAATATGGGTGTGTAGGTATGTATAATGTGCATCTACTTTCACTGTTGGAATGTACAGATATTTATATAGTTAATATGTAATCCTGTTCATCAGCCGCTATAATAATTTTCTTTCCATTGTTTATTTTTCATGGAACGCAACGTAAGGAAATACGAAGAGGAAAGAGATGAGACAAGGTATATTTTTAAAACAATTTTTTTTCTTGGCAGGGCCATACCCATTGAAATAGGAGACACTAGAAGAATGCAATGTAATGCTTTTATACACAGTCAGCAAAAAATATATATGTACTAAAGTAGAAGGAGATGGCGGCAGCTGAGTTCACAGTGTCTTAGTAAGACTTACAGTATGCCTTGTATAATATGGAGGAGTGGAGGAAAGTACATGTGTATATTGCATGTGACTGCCTGGAGGAAAACGGAAGGAATTTGATGATAGAAGATGTTACATGTTACCATTAGCTTCAACTTCAGCGTCGAACTTGCTAGTCAAATGGTAGTTTTTACTTTGGCACTAATATGCTTTTCCATATTCTATATGAGTGTGTGTTATAAACCATGCATATACTACTAAGCCATGAAAATTTCCCTGTTTTTGCCTTTAAATGCTTTTACGGCTAAATGCTGCTGCTGCTCAATGGTTGTACTTACTTGCAGAAGATGAAAAGAAGTTGGGAGAGAACATGACGAGGCTGAGAGAGAATAGGAAATAGGATGATGATGCTGATGCAGCCTCTGTGAGAGAAGGATGATGATGATAAGGTTTCATCTCATTGTGTCTATGAAAATTAATGCTTCCAGTAGGAAAGACAACCGTTCCAATAATTGCCTTTAATATTATTATGTATTCGCTGAGAAACAAAAGCTTGATTCATTAGATTTTCTCCTCTTCCCATCATCCTCCGACTAAATTTTCACTTGCAAAAGCAAACGTAAAATCTTTTACTGACAAGTACGTTTCTCTACCTATTTCCACCATTTTCAGAGATGAAGAAAGGGAACAGGAGTGAAAGCACTGGAGAGGGATATATAGCTTTTTTAAAGTTTATTGTGAGAGTAAGCTAATAGGTAGGTGTAATATAGACTAGGTATACATACAAAGAATAGTCTGCTGATACATCGTCGTGATCATCATTATTATTAGTATGATTATGGAAGCAGGAGGAAAACCATGCAGACCAAAAAGGACGCAACCCTGATTTCCCCCTCTTCCTTCCTATATGCTCCAATTTTCCCATTGTCTTCATTTTGACAAGTAAAGCGGTGGTCTGGAGTCGGGGAGTAGGAAAACCAAGTTAATTCAGCAACAAGCTAATGCCACGCCGTGTCTTTCTCACTTTGAATGTCGGTGAAAGTATAGCGTGTGTATAGAAAGTCAAGAGTAAGTTAAGGGCTTGAGTGAAAATGGAGTCGAGTAGTGTGGAGTGTGGTGTTGGTGTGTGTCTGTGAGAGAGAGAAAGGTACATTGTTGTGGACAACCAGAAAGGAACCAGAAGGACATGGACAGTTTTCAGAGTGAGTGAAGGTACACAGATGAAGAGTAGAAGAACATGTATAGATATGATGATACTTTATCACAACAAAATACAAATAGGAGAGAGAAAGGTAGAAGAGAAAGATGGGTTAGGTTAGAAAAACTAATAATAATAAGGCTAGTGTTATTTTATTCAGAAAATTATATTGCTTTCCCCATCACCAACACCATAGGATCGTCCTTTCATTTCCTCTCATCAATTTAGAGGGAAACAAGAAATAGAAAATTATATTCAGGAGCAGAGAGCAAACGGAAGTCAGTCAGGTCAAACCAGACAACAAAAAGTTTTTACCTATTACAACCATAATGTGAAATTTATATAGGAGTATACACATCTATCCGTACAAGCTGAAGTATCTAAAGGACTAACACAAAATCCTGTTCTCATCGTCATCATATATTTATGTCGAACTTGGGTGCACGAGCAGGGAGGAGATAGGTAGGTATATAATCTCATCTTCTGAGAATAACATGATCCCAATGAGCTTGTTGTCCTTTCCCTTTTTCTCCACACATTTACTTTCATTTAATAATAATATTGAGATGATGAAAAGGTTATTTTGTTGTTGGATCGTGGTGCTCCTCTTGGGTCGATTGACTATTATGTAGAGAATGATGATGCCCTCTCCACTACTACTACGACTGCTTCGTTGTATACAAATGCCCCCTTAATTCACTTTCATTTTACTCCTTAATAATACTAACACTAATAATACCACTTATATAAAAAAGTTACCTTGTGTATATTTATGTATAGCATGATTGGGAAAAGGAGGAGGACGCACTGGAAAAAGTTGTCGTTAGCAAGGAACGCAAATGAAGTAAAAGCCAAGTAGTTCACTAATATTTTCCATAGACTGTCTCCACTTCTTCCCCCATGCTTCACCGTTCTTCTATGGGAAGAGGAGAAGAGTATTCTTGAAGTAGGCACATAATAATCTATGTATACATATATATATGCTATGCATACACACTGTTGCATTTCAACTTACCCTGAATATAGACGGAAGAAAAAGATTGGTAAAAACTTTTGCTTAACTGCTTTTTCCAACTTTCACATCCTTTTTACTTTTCCCGTCGTCTTCCTTGTAGTTAATAATAATGTAAGCAAGCTCTACGTGGCATTATTACACGAGTATAATAATGTTGCTAATACTACTGTTCTTCCATCCATCCAGAGTTGCTCATCTATTTATAAGTAGTATATAGGTATATATAGTTGCCATAAATGAACAAAGTTGTGTATTTGAAGCTACAAACGGGTTGCTTATGCACAATCTCTTGTTTAAAGTGAAAGTAGCTAACTAACGCTTGGAGATGGTTTTATAAATAACCGGTTTTTATTTATGATTGCATTATTTCTTTAAGTAGGGACGGTGTCTTGTTTAAAAAATCAGTTTGTCTTGCTCACAAATACGAAACACTCTGTGGCTTTGAAAATATAACAAGTTATTCTGTAGTAAACTACAATTACACAATATATGTTTATAATCCCAATTTGATTGACTTTCTACAAGCTACTTTATAGTATAGATATATTATACACCATGTCGTCTCATGTTTGCCTGGTAACATGCAACCATGCTGGGGTTTCTACTAACGGGAAAATAGTAAAACTGAATACTTTTATGTTTTAACTTTTACACCAAAAGAGTATTCCTTTTTTGGTATACATATTTATATATACCGTTATATAAACTCAGATGATTATGATTAGGCCTACGCTATGCTTGTTAAAATTGTTTAAATCTTCGTATTAAGCCGTGCATTACTTTATACTCCTCTTTTAGCTAAATAATGTATTACCTACATATGATAGTTGGCAAAATTTGTTTAGCCATTTCTTCCCCTCCTCCTCTTTCGCTTCATGAAGCTCCTAAGGAAATCCGGGAAAGTTTTGCGGACTTTCTCTCCAACGGTTTCCTCTCTCTCTCCCTTCTTCTTGGCATTAATGCGTTTTTCTTCTGTTGATAATGAATATGACTATGATTATGAGAACAGACGGTGAAAATAAAGTTTTTTCTTTAACACACATCTCATTTCATTTATTACTCAAAATTTAAGGGTATGCATGCACTAAGCAAAATATATGGGTAAATACACACACACACACAACATATACTATTCCATAAAGAGGAAAACGTCATTAACGAGATTTTTTTAACGTTTTTTACACTGTGACATACATAATTAAACAGAAAGCTAAGAAATATGTTTTTCTTCTGCCATTTCTAATTTCTCTAAGCATATTTTCACATTAAGCGTGCATAATTGTTTAATGAATTTTTTATTGCTATGTGCAAAAATTATATATTTTTTGTTTAGGATAAAGTACTAACACACACATAGAATGGGTGGAAAAACGAGGTTAATCTGTTGACAACCCAGTTATTCTCTCTCTTTCTTTTCTTGTGAAACATGCAAACAGCTTGTGAAATAATAAGCTAGATAGCAACTCTTGCCTTTTCTCATCCTTTCCTACCCAAAACTACATGTTTTTTCTTCTTAAAACAACAATTTAATCAAATTTATTTTTCTCCTCAACTTGTTTCCTTTTCATATTACCAACTTGCCATTTTTGTATAACTCACAACTAACACAAACCGACAACAAAATTGTGTTGGAAATGTACAAAACAAACATAAATACATCCAAAAGCTCACCACTTTTTTAAACTTATTAAATGAGAAAAAAAACTTGGCTGTCATTTTATTCTTTACATGTAAGTTTTTTATCCTTTTTTGTCCTACATTCACATCACATCATCCATTCATGTTCATCCATCTAACTAACATCCATCCGCTGACATGCATGAAAGAATGGGGGGAATCAACCGTGCACAACCGGATGTAAGCGTGTGGCTGAATAAGAATATTGGTCTGTTCAGCTCCAAAAGATTTGTCTCTTTTCCAATGCTTCATCACATTTTAATTTTTTTGGATGATAAAACACAGATTTTTGAATGATGGATTTTTTACAAGAAGAAAAAGGTCTTTTACTTTCTTTCTATTTGTGAAATTGTTTCCAAAGAGTTGAATACAATCAAAAAGAAGTAGCTTTAGACCCATATTTTAAAGGAAGGACGGACAAACAAGTACATAAACGAATGTCTTATTTAATGCTAAAAACTTTTCGTGGTTTTACTTTAAATAAACCATCTCTTCAGCTGGCTCTGCATGTTTTCCGTGTGTATTATCGTCAAATCTGTTGGGAAATAAGTTTCTTGCTTTGTACCACTGTTCCTCTTCCTATTGTTGTGCGTTTGCCAATACAAAAAATGAATGCTTAAACTCCCGGTGCAATTTTTCTTGTCAACTGCAGTTCATTTCATGGCGACACCGTTTTTTTTGCAAACGTCTAGCAAAAGTAAACTTTTACAAGATGTATGCACGTGTCCCATTACTTGTCGTGAAAAATATGATGGGAAAATAAAAACTTTTTGAAATAACTTTTATTTTAGGAGTGAGTCTCTGATTGTGCATAATATTTCATATGGGTTATTTGCAATTTTACAAAACACAGTTTAAAAGCCGAATACCAAGCATACAACACAATTTTGTATCAATCAGAGTAGAAAACATAATTTATTCTGTAATCACGGGTACATAGCAAGAAAAACAGATATAATCAAGTTCGAAGATTCATACCCGCCCTTACGATATATTTTGCTGTTCGACCTCTGTTCGCATAAGTTGTATTTGCTAAACTTTCAATCTATTTCAAGTTGTTTGATTACATTCAAAGACATTTAATTCAACTACAACTTAGTTTCACAAGTCATTTCCCTGCTTAATATTTAATATGTTTAGTATAGCATACTTTATGTTTTACTTCTCCTAAATCATTTCTCTACCATGAGGCTGTTTCTTGAGTGTAGAAAACTTACTTGGGCCCTTATACAAAAAAGCAAAAGTCAAAGTAAATTTGAAAGTTGTAAAAAGCACACATGTAGGTATGTTTGGCTAAGCTTTTAGCTCTTCATAGATATAAACAAAATTTTAAATTAATTATGCAAGTAATTAATGACTATCACATTAAAGCATGACATAAAACAGCTAACTAACCTATACATACTTATACTATTGAAATTCAAGGGGGAGATTATATCAGACACGCACAGATTGGTTTGAATACTAAAAAACTATTGATTCATGTATGTGTAGGCGTTTTGACTAGATTTACGCAAAATATTAGGTATTTACTCTTGTGGTGCCATAAGTACCACCTATTACGAGACTACAACAACCTTCGTCATCAGCTATATATAAAAAACAGACAGGGAAACCTATCAGAGCATGGGTTTCTGCGAAAAACTAAAACTGCAAAATAGCAATCTGTGCCCGTTTCTCTAAAACTTTCTCTCGTCCCTTACATCTCCAATTCTAATCTTTACACATACCACCGTATAGCTTCTGTGGCCGTGTATATGCTGGTAAGAAGTGAAAAAGGAGAGTTGAGCCTTTCAGGGGAGACAACCTGAAACTGGTAAAAACAAAGTAAAAGATGAAAATGGAATAGTTGGAACTGTTTCAAGTGGAAAATCAAAGGCTCATTCCATCATCATCCTCACCGTCACATAACACACTTATAAATATAGAAGCAGAAAGCGCAAAACGAGCTAAAATCCGAGCAATTATATCGTCATTTGATTCAACGTTCGCATTATAACTGTTTAAAAGTTTCCCGAGTGGAAACAGTTTTTCACAGTCCGTTTCCCACAGAAACGTTCAACTTGCTTTCTCATGAATTACAATGACAACCCAATAAAAGTAGCTGTAAAATTGTAACAACTTTACTCACACAAAAAATTATTTGTACACAATGCAAAATTTATCCGCTGCACTCTTCTCTAAAAAAACTTAGGGGAAAATCCCAATTAAAATATTCATACGAAAAATAACCAATTATTACCCGACATAAAAAAATACTAATTTTCTGTCTTTTAAAACACAAATTAACACTTTTCACAGCCATTTTTTCTATTCCTTGTTTATTTTCTGTTCTATACTCTCTGATTAGAACTGTGCCTCATTTATTATCCAAAGTCATCCTATGATAAACCTCCAAAAACTCTTTGCAATACCAATACACATTTACATCACGCCATCAACCATCATCGCCACTTCAGCAAAGACTTTCCTTCCACCACAGCATCTTCCCATGCTTAAACCTTTATCCTCTTCCATACCTACCTGTGGAAGAACAATATAATGTATATCATGCACTCTACTAAAACCTCTCAAATAAAGTTGTCAGGAGAGAAAATGAAGAAAACGCCGAGTTGAAAGTAATGCAAGGTGAGAAAAAGCCCAAGACGCGATCGTGCTGCGTCAAGTCTGTATAAAAAAAAAGACAGGAGCAAAGAAGAACAAGAACGGAATCTCCGTCTTCCTTCCTTTCTCCCCATCTCTCTTCTTTTTACTTACTCACCACATTTTCTTTTTCTCACCCAAATTTATTGTGAAAACCTTTACATTGCTCATTCACACTCTTTTTTTATCCATGCTTCATTGTCACCATCATCATGTTGTCGTAGTTATAATGGGATGGTCGTACATACACTTTGCATTGTACTTTACTTCCTTTCTCTCTGTCGACATGACTTCAATTTTATCTCGACAAGTACTCCGCGTCTCCTCTCCTTTTGTGTGTAACGGGTGTGTGCTGGTGGTGTAAGTAAGAAAAGGTGACATTAATGCACACACCGAGAGTGACTAGGATAAATACACAAGAAATGGTTAGAGATATGAGAGATAGGGAAAGTGGGGAAAGTACATGCATATTATATAACTTTCTAACACCCTTTTATTATTATAAATAACAATGCACACAGACTACAAACCAGCTGATATTACATTTTTTTTACAAAGTATTCAAAAACAGCATTTTTTTTTCTTTACTCACTTCACACACGTGATAAACCTACATCCTTTTCTTAAAATGACGGCTATAGCACCTCCACTCTACATCACCGTCATCATCACATCATCCTCATCTCATCATATTCGCCTTTTCTCTTCCCAAGACGTGCTCTGCTTGCATGTGTGTACTTTTAAGAAGCTGTTTAGTCATGGAAAGGTATACACTTGCAATTTTGGCTGACAAGAAAACAAATCAAGTTTTATGTGATATTTTATTTTAGCTGAAAAAGCCAAAAAAATACAGTAAAAAATAAAAAGTGCATTTGCACACACACAAGAAGATAGGGCATCATAATAAAAATAAAAATAAATATGGATTGAATACTCTCAAGCTGCCATATTATTTCGATGTATGGGCTCTCACTAACTTTTTATACTTATTTATTTATTTGCCTACCACACACACCACACCATATACACACTTATCCTCGATTCCCAAGTCTTGTCACATATAATCTTGAAAAGGTGGCTGTGGAATGAGTGAAAGTGAATGAATGGAGGAGAAAAAGGTAAGAAAAGGAAATGTAAGGAAGGAATCAAGTGAGGGAAAAGGATTCATCCGGTATGTTCTACACATTTTTATATACATATAAACACACTATTTTCTCTCCTTTCTTTTCTTAAAAAACAAGATGGAAAAGATCTCCTTTGCATTTACCTTTTGAACTTACTGCTTTCCCCTTTTCTTCTTGTTCCATATCTGTTTTTCACACATGGCTTTCCTTATTCGCCAGCAGAAAAACCCAGCTTGAGTAAAACCCACTCGAAAAAAAGAACACACACACACTATGAAAAAGAAATTTTTATTATGTGCTTTAGCCCCATTTTTATGAAGTGGAGAATGGTATCTTATGGTTAAATGCTTGTACATAATGTATGTGCAACCATAACGTAACCAATAAAGAGAAAAAGAAGTAGATATTATGAGGTCACCTTTCCCTATACAGGTTCGTTTATCCACCACCTACACACAACCAACCAACCTTTCTCTGGAGAAATATACTGTTATTGTTTAGCTCCCAGTTAAATACAGCCCTTTTAACCCGTCACATATTATGCTGACCCAGTAAAAGGCAAGCACGTCTTCCTCCATACTGCTGATCCTTATCAGGTCTGAAGAGTAAAAGAAAAATTGAGAGACCTGACCAAGACGACGGAGAAAGTATCCCATCTTTATCTATTTCCAGTGGCACACTGGCTCAACAAAAGGTGAACAAAATGTATTACAGTTCATATGTTAGTGCTATATAAATACAATACAATATCTGATGGATAATTCAAATTACCAAGATGTATAAATTTCTGGTAAGAAAAGCTGGTAGGTGAGTATCATATATTTAACCCTTTTTTGGGTGTATGCACGTTGCACAGTAATTTTTGAAGTGTCATCATATCACACACGCACTCGTTTCTATTTTTTTCATCTATTTTATTATTATTGCTTGCATTCTTTTGAAGAGTTACTTAACACGGGCACTTAGGCAAATTCTGTCTTTCTTCTTTTTGTGTCTTCTTGTCTCCCTATGTAACCTGTGTAATATATCATGCCTACTTTCAATTTGATATTATTCACATCACACAAGAAAAACCTAAAGCCATCAAAGGAAATAATGGGAATAAAAGAATAAAAAAAGGCTTCTCACTGTGACAGCTTGAGAAAAAAAGTATTACAACGAGTTATATGCGTGTATAAGTTGTAGCACGCGTATCATAATCGTCATCTGTATTATGTATACGCATATATCGTGTTATAAATGTATTATGAAAAGATATGACATGATGATGATACACTTTTTTGTGGAGAAAGCTTCAAGAACGCATTTTTGTATATAGGTATAGTTTATTCAAGGAAGACATAGTAATATTTAAAAAAGCTATTCTTTAAAAAATCTGTCAATATCTTATACGTCGAGCATAGAGAGTAATACAGGATTGACAGCAATTCTCGTAATAAAAAGTAGTCTTTTGACATTTTAAATGGATTGGGAAAAGCCAAAAAGAAAGGGTTAAGAAGGAAGCCACACGCAGACACACAATCACACACATAAAATCATATAAAATAGAATATTATGATATGTTTCCTTTCTGCTCTTTCACATCACATTTTCCCTTTGATGTGTCTGTGCACTACGTTATACACAAAGATGTTCTGAAAGGACTAAAGCTGATTTTTATTACTATTCCAAGCGGGTTCATATTCCTGTTGGGGAGACAGCGAGAATAATAGTGTTTTGAATATTTGCTCATGCGAATTTATATTATGATATGAAGAATAAAAAGGAAAGAAGGAGTGGGAGTAAGAATGAAAAAGAGTATCAAAAAAATTGACTGGCGATTTTAGATTTAAGTGAGTAATTGCACAACCAGTTTTTTATCAATTGGAAAGAAATATCATCATTGGCTTTCTTTTGTAAAAGTATAATAAATTATATTTGACTTTCCTCATCGTAAATCTTGAGAAAAAACCGAAGACTTTTTAAAAATTGCATTGTAGCGCCTCCCCGCATGGATATTGGCGAACTTACTAAAAACCCCTTACCTACCCTCCAGATTTTCCCGCTCTGTCAATAGTATCTTGCACGCCCGGTGCGAAAACAGGCTCCGTATTACATACACATGTTACAGGTTTGTCACGCACGTTAATTAAATTACGAATTCACTTACACAACCAGTTTTTTATCAATTGGAAAGAAATATCATCATTGGCTTTCTTTTGTAAAAGTATAATAAATTATATTTGACTCTCCTCATCTTAAATCTTGAGAAAAAACCGAAGACTTTTTGAAAATTGCATTGTAGCGCCTCCCCGCATGGATATTGGCGAACTTACTAAAAAACCCTTACCTACCCTCCAGATTTTCCCGCTCTGTCAATAGTATCTTGCACACCCGGTGCGAAAACAGGCTCCGTATTACATACACATGTTTGTCACGCACGTTAATTAAATTACGAATTCACTTAAGCGTGTATGGCCCACATTTAAAAACATCCTTGAAAGGAAAGAGATATAGTCACAATGCAAACTCACTTACAGACTTACAGAACAATTCGCTAAAAAGACAAAATACTTTTTTTCCACATATTTTAAGTAAAACACAGAAACCTTTTTGTTGTATCACTTTTCATCGCTTTTTCCAACCAAACACATTTAAACCGCTTGCCGACACACAAAAAATACACTCAACTTTACTACTCTTGAAAAGTTGCACTTTTTTCTTCCTTTGTCTTTCAAACATACTTTCACTAACGCCTTTCTCCCTTCTACTTTACTCTCTATTCTCTCATAGGATGAGTATACTACTGTTTCTAGCGTCGTAAAAAAGCTCTGTGCGTATGGTCTCTTCTGATGTATTTGCTATATCCACAAGCATGTATAAATCTAAAAAAGAAAGTTTATCCGTCTTCTCTTTTTGTTTCTTACGTTCCACTCTTCCTTTTTTTAGTGCCCCTTGTAACATGGCCTATGACGGGTTGATGGTGATTGCTGAAAACATCCCTTTCAATCCTTTTCATTATTGCCACAGTTCAAAAAATGAGGTTGCCATAATTTTTTATTTTCATAGCCTCTCTTCTCTCCTTTCTTCCTCTGTAAAAATGAAAAGAAGAATGGATAGAAGAAGAAGTTTTTTTTCTATCCTCTTTCATTTCACTTCCTCAAGGCAAAGATAAACAGTGGGATAATAATACATTCATAAAAAAAGCTCATATATACCAACAGGCATGGCACAGACTGCTCTTCAGAGGAAGAGGATGTACATTGCTCTTCTTCTTCCTCCTTTTTTCGGACTGCTCATTTTCCTTAACCAGCTCTCTTCTCCCTATTTTTTTTAATACGGACTAGCCATCATGCATATGCCTACTGCATTTCTCCTTGTAGAGGTTTCTGTTTTTATATGATGAGCATAAAATGAGTATTCCCTTTCTTTCCCTCTATTTCCCTAACTATTATACTAGCATCTAGGGAAAGCTTTCAGCAGGAACAGGGAAAGAAAATAAAGTAGGCAAGACAGAAGACCGACAGACATGTGTGTGGGCATAAGGCATATATATCCTACAATAAAGCTAGAAACCACCAGGCTGATGTGATGATTATGACCAGGATGATGATGATGACTGGAAAAAGAAACATGGTCATGCATGGACATATTCAACTTTACACGGGATGCAGATGGATGGATGGATTGTCTCCTACATTTTTTCATGATAGCTTTCTTATTTCTCAGATAACCAGCGGACGCTCCATAGAATATCTCCACTTTTGTAATAATTTTGATTCTACAGCATATATCTCACATGCTTGCAGTCAAAATACATCAAATTGGCAAAAAAGCTGTAAAAATACATACAAACTACACAT
>JAHZNG010003490.1:0-21391 GCA_027744375.1 Orchesellides sinensis
TATGATTACTCGACAGTTTTTTATTTCTATCATTAGTTTCCTATTTTCCACTGAGATAGTGTTGCTCCAGACAAGTAACAACAATAGTTAGGTCGATGTCTTTTCAGGAAATACAGTTGTAAAATCATTTCGAATTATTATTGGCTTATGACACCTCTTAGGTAGACGTTATTATTATTTGGCCAGATTATCAGGCGTACAGATTTTCCTGGAGAAATAACAATGCATAAAATAGACTTAGATTCTCAACTTATTGGTTGCCGATGTACATTGCAGTAAAATGCTTCCTGTTTGATTGTAATTTTATTTCTTGACACTTTTTGCATATTGATCTATTGCTGGCTTAAGTACAATTTAAGATGTTTATGTAATAATAATAATTTAGTTGTTTGTAAGGATAATTTTTAGCCAATTCCAATTTGATCGAGGTTTAAATATTTGAGCAGTCCAGATATCTATAATGTATGTCTATCTACATTGATATTTTAGTGTTATTGTAGCATCCAAATGTGTTTTTCTAAACGCCCATTAGCTTATGATAGTTTGGAGGTTTCGCAATTTTAATGAACTAGGTGGATAACGCACACATGCCAATCTGCGTCTGGCTAAGTTATTGCAATACAAGCAAAAGGGCAATTTCATTAATTTGATTGAAGTAATCAAAATGGAGCTCAAAATTAATGAATTTATAAAGCCGTAGTGTTGGGAGAACATATTATTGTACCGTAGTAATTTTATAACATAATGAAAACAGGGAGTAAAGAATAATGGCATTTCGCGACTGGTCATCATTGCAATTTAATGTATGGGTAGGAATTCAATTTATTTTTAACATCTAACTGACATGTAACATGTATCATGCAATCAACCTTATAAAATCAACTTCGTTCTCAGCAGGTATAGCAGCGTTTTGCTATCTTTATTCCCGTAAATCTTCAGTACGAAATGGAGTCCCACTAAGTCTCCTATCGTTTTATGGATCCTTTGACGTCACCGTTATGAACCTCTTTTAAGGATAATAGTTCAAGATCATCTTCACTTTCACGGGTTAAAAGACTTATTTCTGAAATCATGTTTGATCTGCACTCATAGCGCATTCATACTTCTTAAACGTTGGTTGCTAGAGCTAGACCGAATAAGCCATTGAGATAGCATACAAGATCAATTTGTAATTCAAACGCAGATGGAAAAAATCCGATCTTATAGTTCCTTATGTTCGTTTCAATAAGAATGGAAATTAAAGAAGGTGGTGAAAGTGCAAGGGCCTTTGTGAAAGGACTTCAGCCAGTTATACTTGTTGGAAGAATATTAGGAGTTTTGCCACGTAGTGATTTTCTGAACAAGCATAAAAATTCAAGGTAGAATATCATTTAAAAGTATAAATATCATTATTCGGGTGGGGTGAACCAGAAGATAATGGATCAAGAATTGAATTTAATGCAATAAACATTTTTTGTATTTTTTTCCTTAAGATGGAGAAAGTTTGAAATAGTCTATTCAGGAATTTTGACTACATTCTTTCTCGTCAATTTTATTTTACAAACAGTGACTATTTTCCAACATTTCAAAACTCACCCTTCCACTTTTACTTCTGAAAGGCTGGCTAACCTCGGTTTGCTAGGATATTCCTTCACACTATTTTTTTTATGTGAATTTCAATTATAGCACCGATAAAACTAGCCAATCATATTAATATTTACTATTTTTCTAATTTCTCCTCAGATACATTTACTTCCTGTTTAACTCTGGAAAGTTCCAGGGTTTCATTCAGAAGCTAATTCTACTAAACAAAGGTCAAGGCTTTTCATCAGTTGTTTCACAGTACCCCAGATTTTGTTGGATTACCTTGACTTTCATTATGGCTTATGGAATCACGGAGAATTTAATGTATGAGATTCAATCCCTGGGGGGAGCTGGTTAGTTTAATTAAGATGTACTTAATTGGTAGAGCAGTTATTTAAATTGCAACTAACACAAGAACAAAATTCTAGGACTGCTGTATACACCACCAGTCGATATCCACAAGACCGATTCCAATTTACAGCGTTTTTATACACAGGCTTTGTACCATTGGCAGCTTCTTATACCGACTAACTCCATTCTGACTTGTGTTAACGCGATCATCATTAAAAGTGGAACGACTGCATGGATCTTTGTTGATGTTCTCGTCATTGTCCTCTGCCGCGCTTTAATTGACCAACTTAGAGACTTGAACAATGTTATCAAGCAGCACCTTCAAGACAATCTCAAAATAACTATTCCGGACAGAGTAAGATAACCAAACAAGGTGAGGTGTCTGTGGTAAAGGAAGGTATGTTGACATCGTGGGACGAAATACGGTGTCAATACATTGCACTATCAGAATTAATTTTGGAAGTTCAGAAATTTATTTCTCCCTTGATTCTGAGCTGTTACGGTTATAATGTGTATCTAATAATTATCAAGGTACATAAACGATCATAATCTGTTTACTTCTGAGTTAGTTCTTTAAAATACTTAACCAAATTACCCTTTATAACAATAAAAATTGCATGTTTGTTTTCTTCAGCTATTTTACTGGATTTCGCCAAGAACTACTTTTTCCGCTGAGCAAACATATTACAACTATTTTGCATTTGTACACTTTTCCTTCAGGGTGTCAGTCATGACATATTTTGTTGCTGATGTATACCACGCAAGTAGAATGATTGTGGCTACGCTGCAGACGTGTCCCAACTTGATATACAATTTATCGGTATGTATAATACCTATCTAACAATTTATTTCCAATGTTTTTGAGCGTCTGAGGGCGATCGACAAACAATATAACAAGAGTTTAAATATGATATTACATTTTTAGGCGGAGAGACTGGAGAAATCTTTAGTTTGGAGTCCGTGTGGAATATCCTTCTTTGGGACATCCATAATCACCCGGAAATTCTTTTTCTCTATCATAAGTTTCGTGTTCACCACTGAGATCGTTTTATTGCAAACAACCAACAACAACCCTCAAGCAAATTGAAGTGTTTCTAGTGGAAGGGGCTGGGCTGCTCTATGCAAATTACCACTTTTACCATTTCATGAATACCAAAAACATGGCATTTTCAGTTTAATTACACAAATCATTTCATTGTTAGTCAAGCCTACTGAAACGCTCTGTCAGTAAACGGTTTCGTTGAATATAAACAGCTTTATAATGTTTAATGTCTATAAAGTAAAATTAAATATAATCTCGTTTGAAAAATAATCTCTTAATGGTTTAACAATATATAAATGGTAAAGATATTTAGAAGTCTTTTCCTACTTATTTTGCTCAAAGAATTCCAGCATATGCTCACCAAAATCATCATACCAGATAATATTGGCACGAATTCTGGAAATGGCTGCAGAAAGAGCGGTTTGCAAGACATGCTCGTTGGCTTGAACAAGTTGTTCGATCTTTTAAAAATATAAACATATAAATACATTAATTTGAAAAATATTAGTCAGTAAAATTCAATTTAATACGCATTTCTTCTCTTACCAAAAACAATCCACCCAGACTTTTTAAATGTGGGGCCATCGAATTTGAAACTTGCACAATGGGATTTGCTCCACCAAAATACTTCACGATTTCATCAAAATTGTCCTTAAACTTTTGGAGAATCAGGTCAACTGCTAAGTGGTTCATGGCCAAGTTTTCCAAAAGAGAGACTGCGTCAGACTTGTCATTTAAAAAACCATCCTGCATGCTTCCATCAACTAACCTGATAACCAAAAATGACAGAAAAAACTTAATTTAAGTTTAGAACTAATGACCTTTACCATTATATTTAAATGTAGTCTTCAGCAAACCTCTTAATTTTTTCATGATCCCGAGTGCTTCCCAATGCCGATAACAAGTGGGACTTGAAGCTTTCCATCAACCATTGTACCGTTCCGGTACCGATCCAAAATGAAATCAAATATCTCCCCAGTCTCGTCATTTGCTACAGCGGATGATAAAACTAAATTTCTAAAGTCTCTCGGAATCCTATAAAAATAATTCAAAACATTTATAGTCTTTGCTCTTAAAAATTGGTAAAAGAATGATTCCTGCATCTTTATTACTTTAGTTGTCCAGTTTCCTTCCAGGATTTTACGAGTCCAGTTGCGTACTTAATGCACCCTTGAGATTCAAGATTGCACGCCCAGTCCAACAGTTGTGCATGTCGAATTACTGGAATTCCTTTTGTATTCATATCCACGGCAGAATAGCCACCGGTGCCTTGAAGAGCCTTTTCAAGTCTGGGTAACATGTACTCCTAAAATGTAAAAAAGAATCAAATTGTAAGAATACATTATTATATAGGTTGTCCACATCTCTAATTCTAGTTAATTCAATCAGAGATTATTCCTTAATATTATGCATACCTTGAGAGATTTGAAATCCTCTTCCGTATCTTTAAAAAGTCGGAATGCAGTTTTTAATGTAGAAAGCAACGTGTTCCATACGACATGCTCCGTTTCAGCATGAGTCTTCATATAAAGTGTTAAATTGAGAGCTCGTTTGATTGGAATATATCCTGAAAATTCGAAAACCCGGAAATCATTGTTAACTTAACTTTGTAATGTCAACAATGTTTACTTATAAAAACAACATCAGTATCAGCGTCTTACTATTTAAGGCAGCATTTAAATAGTCATCTATGAGCTGGCTTCTAGCTAAATGTTGAATATTCATGGGATAGTCCATCAACTGATCAGTTATCCTATTGGTTAAATCCTCATCATAAATCACTCTGTAGAATCCTGTAAAAACGACAAAAATTAAAGCCTGCTGCGCGCACTAACGCGTTTTACAATTGGTTTATGAATTAACCAACCTGTAGTTCCAGCATTCAAAATTATCCAAGAATTAGTCGGCAAACTGATTCTGACTGATGTTTCATTATCTCTCATCCAAAACTCGGGTTCTGGATCAAAGCTGGGATTTTTTGACGTTGCAACTGAGACTGGAATGAACCATTTAAATTTCTTTGAATCATTGTTCCCACGAGAAGATGAGTATTTTTCCTAAAAACAAAACATAAAAAGCACCCCTACTTGCAACTATACTCCATGACTTGTAACTTGTAGTATTTTTGAATTGTCGGATTTTTTACTTGAGTAACTTTGATAGCATCTCCATTTCGTGTAAGAGAAACCCGCAAAAGTGGAAATCCCGACTGAAGGGTCCAAGCTGACATTACTTGTTGTAATGTTGTATTTTCTGGTAACTTATGGGCTACCTGACCTTCCTTGTCACAATCTGAAAACAAGTCATCCTGAACGGCAGCTTTGTATTTCCTTTTTTTAAAATACCATATGTAAATGAGACATTTTTTGTAATTTATGAAATGATGAAAAATTATTTTGATCTTATAATTCATTACATTCTGGACAAATATCGGCTTAATCCCTTTCTCAACACAGGTTCAGTCAGAAATCCCTGCATCATTCGAAGAAGAGAGCCTCCCTTCTTATAGGCAATGTCATCAAACCACTCCATTTCATTCCTCATTAGCCAAGCATCCTCGTCAATTTTGAGAGAATGAGAAGTTCTTGAGTCTGCATCAAGTTTTAAACCTAATTGTAGCGATTCTAAGATAAACATGTCCCAAGGCTTGAATTCAGGAATGGTAGCGTTAAGTCCAATATACTCGGTGAACTTTGTGAGACCCTCTGAGAGCCAAAGGTGAGTCCACCAATCGGGTGATACCAAGTTTCCGAACCCTACAAGGTGACGAATTCATGCTCAGTTAGTAAATATAGTACTACCTAATCGTATAATATTTTTTTCAAATAAAAATATTTCTTACACTGATGTCCAAGCTCGTGTGCAATCACCATTGTCACAATGTAGCGTTGAGATTCTGTCGACTGATTTTCAAAATGGAGCAGCAACGATTTCACTATTTTAATTAATTTCAATGTGGAAGATATGTTTTAGCATTGACTCGTATATGAAGGCCTATCTGTATTGCATTCAATGATTATATTCCAAGCTAACCGGAAAATAGGCAATCCGTAGTTTTCCATTGCACCATACAGAAAAGATGGAACAGCAACCGAGTCAAGCTTCCTCATTGGATACTTTTCCTTAAAATAATCTCCATAAGTGCTCAGAATACTCTCGGCAACTTCTGAAGGATACTTGGCTGCGCCCTGTCTCACGTAATGGGGTGGTGCATATGTCTGATTGAATAAATGACAATAATACTTACGAATTCTTTGAAATGTCGCTTTTATGTCTTTTTAAGGTATAGTTTAGATAGCTCAATTGACACACCCTAACTCTCGTTTGTGGTAATAGTTTTCCAGGAGCCTCTGAAAACTCAAACTTGGCAACGACCATGGCTGTCAAATATGTACACATTGGCACAGTGGGTGCAAATGTTTCCCAAACCCATCCTTGAACACCTTCCCTATTATTAGAGACACAATATTTTCAATATGGTTTCTATTTATAAGCAAGATTTTATAAAATATGCAGGGCACACATGTTATGGTGGTCGAAATTAAAGAAAGTTACATTGTTTCATTTTTTATTGATTCCGTGTTGAATAGCGCAACATAGTCATCCCGTCTGCCTATCTTGGCTTGAATGGTGGCCTTATAAGACGGCTCGTCAAAACAGGGAAACATTTGCCGAGCATGAAGTGCTTCCATATGTGTTGCAGCAAACCATCTATAATGATATTTTATAATTACTTAGTGAGATCAGGGGAATGCAGTTATTTGAAAGCGGAAGTAGATAGTCTGATGAAAGGTAGTAAAGTGAAAAACAAGTGGAGTAGGTGAAATTTTAAACTTACTCTAGTTTTCCAGTATCTGGATTTTTGTAGCTAGAACGGAAGAGTCCTTCATAATAATAAAAATTAATTAAAGTGTCTTTAAATCAATAATCATTATGTAAAAAATTATTGCCTGTTTTTGTACCATTAAGCGTTTGAGACACATGCGAAGTAAAGTTAATGTTGATCTTATATGCATCCCCAGGAATAAGATACTGTGACAAATGAATAATGAGAAAGGATCTTCGTCCTTCATGAAAAGTAAAATTCCGTACATGAACCTCTTCTGAGCCATGTGTAACCTGCAAGAACCATACATCAGATCACCCTAAACGTCTTATGTATATTATGCTTGTTATTTTATATTTTGAAATGAGAGTTCAATGATATAATCATACCCCGATGTGATGTATAGTTATATTTTTAGAGTGAAGCGTAATAGTTTTGGTGGCTTTTGCAGCCACTACGTCAATGACAACATTTCCCGGAGCATCCCACTGTCCACCTAAGGTTTCTTCCCATCCGGGCTCTATAATGGGCACAATAGTCAAAAAATATTTTTCTGGAACCACACTCTTTGGAAGTCTATACCACAACTTATTACTCTCACTATCTTCACTAGATCTGACTCGCAAGCTTCTATTATGACTTTGTCTCGATGAGTTTGTTAAACTATGGGCAAGAGCATGAGTATTTTTGTCATTTGACGGTGGTGCAGTGTCTGCCGGTAAGGCAGTTAAAGCGTCAGTCACAAAGCTCGCCGTTAACACGGTACCAACCAAAACTACAATTGAGATCAGCAAAGTCCAGCTCTTTCTTTTAATTCTAGTCATTTTGAAGGTGACACGTGGGTTCAACTACTCCAGTAAACAATCAACGTAAAATAAATTAGGTACGTAAAAATGTATTAAACTTCACATTTTGGAAATGGGAGAATTACACAAGACGTGACTCTTCTAATTTCTGCTTATCATTAGACTGCAAGTGACTTATCAGTAGCGGTTTCAACAATGCAATGCCACATGTCCGGCAAAGTAAAATGTATTTTATGAATTATGAATTATGACTATTGCAAATACACAGTGTGATCAGTCTGATGTGCTTCCGGCTGACTACAAAAACGCACGATGATTATATTTCAAGGTTCGGAATACTAAGACCTGAATTTGCTGAGCTAAAAGAAGACGTACACATGAATAGATAAAATATCCAACAGGTAAATCCAGTAGTGGCAGTTGTTATTGCATGTTTAGTCATCATCATAAATGAAGATAGCAACTTCTTCTTTTTTTAGTTGTTATTATAATATTCATACAAGAGTTACACACGCTCTTACATGAGCGTTTACACCTGAGCGATTTCGCAAAAAAAAGTTTATGTGCGAATTGCAAGCTGGTTTATAGCTGCTGGAGTAAAACTACACTGGATGTATGTATATGCTTATTTGTAAAAGCCATATGAACATTTTTAAATACGATTGGATATATAAGCTACATAGTATAAAGGAAGATGATGATCGTCGTCTTTGAACAAGCGTAACTTTGTTTACCGTATTACCTGTCTATGATTAGCATCTTCACGCTTTAACAACACCATTTTGCATGTATACCTATGTATATTTGCATTTCACAATAACCAAACATCAGTAAAGATGATAAATTCCTCCTTTGTTAATAATTAACATACTTGATATATTTACGAAGTTCATGTGTCCAGCATGTCTGTATAAAAGTGAGATTGAGTCAGGAATTATATGTAAAGCAAACATGAAGGTATGTCTTTGTTATATGGTAAAGATACAAAGTAATTTGCATATGTATTACGTAGAAAACCCTAATTCAGCAAAATATTTGGTGCTAGCAGGAAACTATTGGAGAATTCAGCGAAAAAATCAGATTTTTAAAGCATTCTAAGAAATTCCCAGGGTTTGTTCATTGCGCTCACGTCACGAGTAGAATATACTTATGCATGTGTATGAAAATATATGAGAATGACTTATATGTTTGATGCATGGTTAAGTTCTGTTCTGACTGATGATGGCGATGAGATTATTAGTGTTTACCTATGCAAAAAGTACTTCTCGCTCGTTCAAGCTCAAGGTCAACGGGAAACCCTTTCTTTCCTTACAGTTAGGCTTGTATAGAGTATAGACATTACATGTACATTGCATGGGTTACTTTTCTGCCAAATTAAATTGCGTTATATATGAATGCCATCAGCCATCAACCAAGCTTGGCTTTACTTTTGTCTGCAATGCTCATTATCTGATCTGATGATTATGGCATCAGTCATCCTGTTATGATATTTTACTGTGGATTTTGCACTTCAATTAAAACTGTGGATGTTTTGTGCTGAGTTAGTCATAATTATTTACCTCTCATCATCTATATTAACTTTGACTCTTTGTTAAATTAAACTATAGTCGAGTCATGCTCCACAGTCAACAGTTTTGACAGTCAACAATGTTAACACTGGTTTAGAACAAGTTTTCCACTACAGCCAATTAATTTAATGCTAGCGGGGTAGCAAGAGACATTCGTACTGTTTAGCAAACAGACGTTTGTGAGTAATAATTAAATTTCATCCTCACGTATTACAAAGCTACTAGATTAGCTACGCACAGGTGTATCACCTCTTTACGTATGCAATTACTGTAACAATGCATAATGCTTGTCCTTCAGAGGTAAATTGTTACAATTTTGGCAAGTTTATGTTTTGCACGGTTAGGATAGGAGCATCAATAAATTCATATGATTAACTTAAATAAGAAGATTAGGCGATGGAAAAAAAGGTGTGAAAAGATGTTGTTATATAATAAAATTTGTCGAGTAACGTTTGATTTGGTGAATAGCGTCACCGGAAACGGATGTCTTTATAAATTGACTACTAGCATATTATCTGTAGGATAGGATGACGTTTGCTTCGATGATGTTCATATGATTCCATTTTCGTAGGGTAATATTTACCTGGACAACTGCATCAGATTAGACTGTTCTTCAAATCGATTGAATAATAATTTTGCACATTTATTTGCCTGACATGATCTAAAATAGGAGACTTTAAAACATGGGTTCTGTCATGTATGCATAGAATAGTAGTGATACATCATCCTTGCACGATTGGATTCATGGAATGTAGACCAAATTTCTTGTGAATCAAAAATGCCTGGCTCCAACTCACTTAACCCTTTCTTACAATCCTATTCGTGACATCAACCTTACGGCTTTGCTTACAAAGGGGAATTTAGTATTTTACTGGCATATCGACGAAGATACATAGAAGAACTTCATAAAACGCAAATAAAATGATAGTCAGAGAATTGTAAGATGAATTGAAAAATTAATTAATAATTATTCAATAGCTGAATGACACAGAATTGTTTCATATATATTGCAAATCGTTCTATTGTCGCAGTCGTATTCCGATGCCACTGACTCTTGAAGAGGTGCTGTGATTTAAAATGTAAAAAGCAAATTTCATTCATATAAAATTTCTTTTAACTAATCTGATTTATTGTTTAGTACCAAATTGCTCAGTTACACACCATGGTTGAAACTGCCAAGCTAGAAACCGGGGGTACAGTTACAAAACAAATGATAGCTTTTAGAGTTTTTATTTATACAAGATAAAGGCAAAATTACATCAACTGCTTTGTTTATTGGATTATCAAGGTGGGGATGGAATCGAGGATATTATTAACGAGCCGTTTGTAGACCATGACATGGGCAGCAGCTTTGGTATCAGAAGTGGCCAGTACACTGTCAAGAAATTCCATTTAGATCAGTAGGCCATTATAAAGACATACTTTACACAATAACTTTTCAGTTTGTCAATTTGCTAAATAAGCTTAGTCAAATTTTTTGGCTTAATTTCAGTAAAGTACCAATGTTTGTCAGAATTTTTACACCTAAGGACTATTTACATCTTCAGGAAGAGTCGTGGAATGCTTTTCCTTACTGTAGAACAGTAATGTCAGTAAGTGAAACTATAACTAAATGGTTCAGATGGTAGATTTTAATAGGCACCTTAGTATTTTTTTTTTTCATCTAAAATAAATCATAGAATGAGTATCTCGGAGAGCGTCTCCAAATTACCATTGACACAATCCATTTACCTGACCGAGGCAATACTGAGAACGCCCTAAATCTCCCTCCTGAAAAATTAGAAAAAAGGGAAATAGTCTATATTGATATTGCGTGTGACCTTGGGAGTGAAGAGTCTTGTATAACGGAGCCACCGGTGAAAGGTGCCACCAGCAGAAAAACGGGTCGTGGTCCATTGCAACCTAACTGGGTTAACACTGTACGTATGTAATTATATGTTGTGTTTAAGCGAGCCTTTATTAAATTCACTGCAAAGTTGCATTTGTTATTATGTACAGTGTCAACCTATGATGACTTGTTATAAATTGGTGACAGTTGAAGCAAGAATTTTTGGCTTAGGGGGTAGGCTTGAAACTTTTGTTGTGACCGCCCAGAAAAGGGTTCTTACCGCGTTTCATAGGTTAGTCAATAGATGCAATATTAGGTTACAAAAGCGAAGTTATAAATAATAATTAACAATTTTAATGTTCTATGTAAATGATATTCAAGACGGATGTTTTTTCACATGGACCAATGGTATGGTCTCACAATGGAAGACATTAGAGCGTTAGAGCGTGCTACAGCCGTTGAGCTAGAACAGGTATGATGGCTGTAAAACATAATAAATTTAGGTAAATATCCACCAGGTTTAAAAGATGTCTAACGTTAATTTTTCTTTGTAGCAACGTAAATTCGGTGAGCTTCGAGGTACCCGAGCTGCCAAAGACGACTGATTTGAAAATCTCTAAAATATGCTGTATTTTTACGAGACATCTGCCTTCACCAAATATCATGTGTATGCCCATGCTTTTCTGAACTCACTTACCATTATGCCCATCTTGTCTTGAAACAATAAATTGCATTTTTTGATTGTGTAAATTTAAAAGTACAAAATTAAAGATCCAGAATGTAATTGTTATAAAAGCTAGTAACCGACAATGTTGAGTCCTTCTTTGTCTAGTACACATTTTCATTCGTAATTAAATGACACACTTGTTTTAGCAAACTTGTAATTCTATTTTACAGGTTCGCATTCTAGGAAAAGCTACCAATGGTAAGGTGTGTGAACTGTTAACTGTTTATATTTAGGTCACACACATTTTCGTTTAAACCTCAGAATTAAACCTTTTGCAACATTTTAAATTTACAGGGCTTGTAATGCCTGTTTCTTTAAATTGTTCACATTTCTGATTTCGAAAATCAATTCCCATTTTTTAAAAAAAGAAAGTGACTTGTAGCGATGAATCTACTAAGTAATTTACGACCGTTGTCATATTCCTGTTGGAATGTATTGGTAGTACTTTTTGTATCTGTAGTACAATACCAAAGAGTTGAGAGCAAATTGAATTTTTGTTTCAAAGGCCATTATAAATTAGGCGGGGAAGTAGGTTTACAAGACACTCCATCCTCCCCATCTGGATCACTGAACTGTCCAGGTGGAGTTCTTTTTCGAAGACCTTATAGACTGGATGCATTGACTTCAAATTCTGAAACGTAAGTTAAAATATACTGGAAGTTACAAAGCGACTTTAGCACAAAGATGAAAGCAGGTGAAGGTTGCTTATATATTTTCAAAAACAGATTTTGCGTGAAAAATTCAGTATGCGATGAAACGTGGCAATGCGGTACCCAAAAGCAATCGATTATTGTAAGCAAAGTTGATAATCCAAAGTGAAGGCAATAATATTTTATTTTATTTCTACCATAAAACCCACTAATATTGTGTAAACTTATTTAGGCCCAGTTGGTTAAAGTAGGGAAACCTGAATTTAATGAGTCTTGGAACCGTATGGAAGATAATGGTGAGCAGGGTAGCTTATCGTTTACACATTAAGGAGTAACAAAAAATGAAATATTGTTAGCATCAAATTGTTTGTATAAAGATGAAATCACTCACGACATTCCCGAATGTTCTCCCCACAAATTGTGGCTAACCAATCATGAATCCCCAAAGACAAAAATGAGGAGTGGCCGGTCAAAACGAGACGCTCTTAATGACGCCATAAATGGATTAGTGCCATCTGAGAGGACATCCAAGGCGGAAATTCAGCGTGAGGTGGATGACCAAACCAAGCGAATGTTTTACTACCTCTTGGGGATCAACGACGATGCTGTTAATAGCCACTTGAGAGTAGTAAAGCTATTTAAAATGAGCACTCAACTTGTGTCTATACTTTGTGACCCGAAATTCCTCAAACCAGCATTTTTACAAGAGATTGAAAAGGGGTTTCTGTTCCTTCTGAAAGAGCAAGGTTTTGACCGCTTGCAAGATGTCGACGTGGATAGTTACTCCCAGTTGAAACAAGCAATGGAATATTGTGCTACGAACGTGTCAATGGTTAAATTCATGGGAGAAGCGTGTCCTGGTCGTACCAAGGTAGATGTTATGTGACATTTTATGGGAATCTAATTAAATTTTTTCCGGAAAATGTACACGACTTTTTTTTCAACAGTTCGAATATATGTACCGGAATGATAGAAATATGAAGCCGATTCCTTATCGTCGCCTTGCTCTCAATACATTTACACTTCTACCCCTTTTGAAACGCCCCTCAATAGACCTATTCACGAGACAATTTCAAAGCGAAGGTATTACAAACATAACGTGTTTATGAACCACATTGAAAATATCCTGTCTGTCTGTAATCGACGTAATGATTTGCGATTGATTAGAAAACGATCAACTGAAAGGAAGGATCCAATGGAAAGAGCATTCATATCAAAGGAGAACTTGATAGAGTCTAGTGAGTTCCTAAGGCATAATGGCTTGGGTGATGAGCTAGATCAGAATGGGTATTATGAAAATCCAAAACAAGTTCAAGTAGCTAGCTGTCTTCAATCTGACAAGGAACTACATGATAAAGTTACTAAACTCAGGAAAGATTTACGGTGTGATTACGTAAATTAGTAAATTAAATCCAAAATAAATCAAAAAACATATTAGGATATATTTATCATAATTTATATTTATATTCATATATTTGCGAAGCTCATTTTACGTGAGTGAAATTCAGATTTGTGTAGATGTGGAGCATCAAAGACATTGTAGTTTTCTTGCCCTTTCAGTAACACATATCGGTACTACAGATTAGATCGAAATTGGGTACATGTAAGTTGTTGCACTAGTACTGGTTGAAGTTGTCTGAACTATAAATAGAATTGTCTTGTGCCGTGATGAGGAAGATGCAGTACGACAGTACAAATGGATTCATGTTGTATATCATGAAAAGTCTAAGTCAAAATGCAATGTAAAAGTTTTAAACATGTGGATATCTGTGCTTGGTTTGAGGAGGTAACCCGAAAAAGTGGCATATCATTCTCATCAATGTCAGCTAGAATCCAAATAGGAACATAATTTAACAAACAAATATAAAAAACATTATCTGCATTTATTTCCTTATAATTTGTAACATATTAAATTATTAATGTAATTATTCGGACATGGATTTCATTGCTGCAAATCATCATGTAAGTTGAAATTATGGCATACTTTTTTTCTTCTTTACACTGTACTATTTAGATTATATATCACATCATTTAAATATCAGATTCTGGAGAAAATTTTCGCTGTTTGTAAACTCCAAACTCTACTACAATGCCGACTAGTCTGCAAATTTTGGGCGGAGGAGGCTACAAGGATTCTTAGAAAACGAGGGGCAATGATTGCCTTCAGATCGCAAGAAGACTGCGAAGAATTTCTCAAAGGAGCAGCTATCCATCCTATTTCACTAACATTCACAAATTTCCTTATTGATATCCCCTGCAGTAACGGTTTTGGAGCTGAGTCTGTGTTGAACAACAAGGATGAAGTACCAAAGGTAATTGTAGACTTGCTGGAGACTTACAAAGACAATTTGACAGAGTTAAAGTTTTGGTACCAACCAAAAATTCGTAATGAAGCTGAAGAGGAGGAGGACGAGGATGTGCCAAATGAAGAATTGCTGGACGAGGGTGGACAAGCTCAGGAGAAATCGGAATGTCTTGTATTACCACATCTACACAGCCTTCAGCTCCTATCCAACTCTGTCCATCCGACAAACAATCTCCTTGCCCAGAGACAACAACAGCAGCAAAACAATAACGCTCCTCACCTAATGCCTTCCTTCTTCTCCAGATTTTCGACTCCAACTTTGTCCAGTTTAACTGTACAACATTTGTACGAAACTGACTGCTCGTTGGCTGTAATCAGTATAATTCAAAGTAGTAAAAGAGACTTGGAATATTTAAAAATTCCAGCAAAACTCTTTCCAATTATTGCTCACAATCCATCAATAATATTTACAAATCTCCAAGAGTTAGATCTTTTAGGTATTTTTCATGGCTTTTCATGTGCGACCAATGATACGCTCGACTGCATCAGAAGATGTTGTCCCCACTTGCAAAAACTTGGAATTGAATTTAGCTTTCGGGCGACTCAAGATAGAATTCAGGGCTTGCTGGAAACACTCTCCAAGACGCTGATAGAGCTTAGATGTACAATTCAAGATCGTAATTTGCTGGCGAGACAAATTGTTCGGGTTGAGTTTAGATTCCCTCAAATGTCTCGCTTGAAATCGTTGCAAATGCGCTGGTCCAATCCCGGATTAGTGTATTATATTGATAACCTTCCGAATTTAGAGGAGCTTATGGTGGATACTATATGGGCTCGAAGAGTGCAAGGAAATATTTATCCTAGTGGACAACCATTTATTGTTGATGGAGGGGGTGGGATTGAATATAAACAGTTGAGGTCACTAAAACTGACGGAAATCGTAACTGCTGAACAAGTCCAAGTATTTTCACAGTATTTCCCCAATTTGCATACGTTGGGATGCTCTTTTGATTCAAATGAAGCGTTAAGAACGGTTTATGAAAGGATGGTTGGGTTGAAATGGCTCATCATCGAGAGGAAGTCGAATGTCAGTGAAGCTGGAGGAGTTCTTGGTTTGGAGGAAGATGAATTGGGAAAAATAACTGAAAACTTGAATAAAGGCGATACATTTTGTAAAGACAATGGAAATATTCCTCGGCAATTTCCTCATTTAGGAAACTTGAAAGGTAATCCCAGAAATAATAATTTAATTATATAGCGCATTCATGATTTTATAAAACACATTAATATTTTTATTCAGAACTGGAAACATTGGAACTCTGTCAATTGGGGATAACCTACTGCTCACTTTTGTATGGAGTTGTAAATCTTCCAAAACTGAGGTCCTTAGTTATTCAGGTAAGATATTCTTTCGGGCTCTCCATTAATTTATGTAAATTACAAAATCATTAATTACAATTGAAACTGCATTTACAGGGCAAAGCGTTTAGAGTGAATGGAGAAAGGCGTCCTATTAACGTTTCCGCTGAGAACCATGCCAAATTCTGCAATAAAAGTAAAGCTTTGATCAGATTATTAGCGTCTAAACTGAAGCAGCTTCGAAATCTCACTGTCTGGATTCGACACACATCAGAAAAGGTTATCACCAAAAGAAGAGCTTTGCCTTCGTGAACAATTTCCATTGCTGGATGACTTGAGTGTCTTAAATCACAGTTTATGTGGTATATAGTAACCCAGATCACGTCAGATTGGGAGGTTCCATCCCCGCTTAATTTATACCGTATAGTTAATGGGCCATCGCCCTTCGCACTATTACATAAGTAATATTTATAAAACAATGGCAAAATAAGTAAATTGCGTTTATTAAAGACATCATATAACCGTCAGATCCAGCTAAGTGTAAGATACACTATAACCGTGAATAATTTATTTCACTACAAGTAAGTTATACATTATTGTTAAAGCTGAAGTTCAATAGTTAGTATAAGAGCATATATGTCAAAACATAACGAGCTAGTTACATTTCGCATGAACAGGGCTAGTTTACATGTGCCCAAACAGTCATTATGTTCACTTTATTATTGTAAACAGCATAATATTGTACAGCATACTAACTTTAATAAATTCATTACAACACTCGTGCTAATTAAAATTACTTATGCATTCATTGGCACGAATTCACTTGAGACGTTCTTGTAGTGGACCCAACGTAATCTTCCATTCAATGCAATGTTTAACTTCGACTGCAGTCCAGGTTTTGAAGGATGCATGAAACATGTATCCAGAAATGCATTTGCCAAGCATTGTTTTTAGGAATTCTGATAAAATCCATTGGTCCTTATTGACGGCAGCGTGCTTTTAGCATCACAGTCGAAAGGAAATGGTTTTCGACGGTTTCTTCTAAATTGTGGTTGTCAAGCAATCTGATCCTGGGTATTAATTATTGGGATTTTGAACAAGTAACTTATTTTGAAGTGCATTTTTTAAAATTTGAGGTAAGTGGAGAGATGTAGATTATGATCTCTGGCAATTAAAAGCATTTGGAAGGGATTAGATTTGAAAGTATTTTGTATCTGATAAGCCGCCATAAACCACTCAGGGGTAGAGGATATAATATAATCTGGAGTAAAAGTTAAAAATGGATAAGGAAGGGGAAGGAAGCGTGTCTGTTGCAGAAAGTGAAACAGGAGGAGCTGCTGCTGTGGTGGAAAGTAAGAATGCGGAGGATGTGCATCCCTTTGAAATATTCAAGGCGGAAAGGAAACACTTTTGTGAAAATGGAAAAGTACGCGGAAGCTCTGGAGAAGTATGGTGAAGCATGGAACAACTGCAGGACGGATGACGACCGCGCAATGATACTCAACAATCGAGGGGTTGTTTTTGAGAAAATGGTAAGTTTGAGGTTTTGTAAGAACGTGTGATGGAATTGGGGAGGGGATGAAGGGTTTTAAAAGTGCTTTGTTGTTTGTTATAGGGTGACACAGAAAAGGCACTGGAGACGTTTAAGGAGGCGTTGGAACTAAAGCCGGGGTATATTAAAGTTCTTGTTCGCCGCGCTCTAGTTTATAAAAAGCTGAAACGGTTTGAGGATGCGTTGGATGATGTAACTGAGGCGCATGTACTCGCAATGAAAAATAATCAGACTGTGGCTGGATTGCAGGACACTTGCGAAGGAGTGATTAGCGAATATGGTAAGTACAAAAGTAAAAAATATTTAAAGATATTTAGTGTTATGTATACATGATATGCAGGAAGAGAATGATTGTAAATTGTGCGGTTTTATACAATTTAGCTGAACAGGAAATTGAAAAATTGTCGGCTGAACGAGAATTTGGATTTCCAAACAGAGGTTTCATTCGGGCGTTTCTACGTAGTTTTTATTGTGACCCTGTGTCACGCTTTTGGAAAGGATTAGATCCTCCTCCGTTGGATGAAGTTGATGCAGCTCAAGGAGACGCTAAAAAGTAGTTTTGTGAATTTAACTGATTCTGAATATTATATGTCATTGCCTTATAAGAAAGTTCTGGTATTGTTTACGATTGATTTTAGACGTGGATTTCTTGCTGCGTTGGATTGCTTAAAGAGTGAGAAATATTCGGATGTTTTGGAGCATTGTACGACCGAAATCGAGAACGAAGATGGAAAATACCGATTTGAGGCTTTGTTACTTCGTGGATCTGTAAAGTTCCTTGCGGGTTTAAAGGATGAGGCGCAAGCTGATTTTAAGTCTGTGATTGATGATGAGGGTGCATCTAATGAAGTTAGTAATAGAGCATAAAGTAGAAATAAAGGAAATAATAACCTCAATTTTTACAAATTCTCTAAACAAACAAATGCATATCTCCTTTTCAGATTAAAAGTTCAGCTCATTTAAAGTCAGCTTTGGTTGCCAATCTTTGGGAAAGTCCTGAAGCGGCTGCTGCTGAATTTGCTGCGGCTGAGCAGTTGTGGAAGGAAAATGCTGACGTCTACTACCACGCTGCAGTGGTAAAAACTTTTGAATACTTAATTTGAATAAGTTTTTAAGGGTTTCAGTATAAATTTCATTTTATTTTGTAGTGTTTGGTAGACAAAGGTGAACCAATACCAGCATTGGCATTGTTAGAGAAAGGTATGGAAATTTGCTCTGATCCAAGGAAATATCCTCTGCTTCACGTAATGGGAATAACGATCAGATTGTCGTACGATGCCTGCGTCAGTTCTCCGGAAGATGCTTTTGGGAAACTCAAACAACTGCAGGTGGATGGTGTGTTTGATACACCTGAATGCTACGAGTTGTATGCGCAGGTAATGTGAAAGTATTTAAGCGTGGAAATGTTTTATTTTGTAAAACTAATTATGGCGCTTTTACATTGCAATTAGACATTACTAATTATGGAAGGTGGTGATGGAGCTTTTGCTCAATTCGACAGAGCAGTAGAAGCTTCCGGTGGTGAAAAGCATTTTCTGTTGAAGAAACGTAAGGCAAAAGTATTTAACATAACGTGCCAAAGTTCATAATGCAAATTAATGGCAAGTAAATGTGGAAGATATAATGGCAAAGTATTTTTAAATATTAGTGATGGCTCAACAAATTGTTCAAAACGAGCCAGAAGCTACGATTTCAGCTTTAATGGAACATGCGGATGATCCTGACATTGGCAGTGGTGTTTGGTATCACATTGGAGAGATGTATTTCATGCAGTTAGTGAATTAAATTAAATTTTCTAAATTTGTACTCAATATTGAATTTTTAATAGTAGTTTACAATTGAGCTAAACTATTGTTTAATTAATTTATCCATTCTATTTTAAGAGGGAAAAGGGAGGAGGCTTTTGAAGCTATTGACAAGTCCATCGCCCTCGCACCTTCTGTTTACGACATCCGGATGCGAGTAATGGGGAAAATGGATTTTAAATATAACGTGATTCTCAGCGAGAAGTTACAAAAGCACGAGATTAACTTGTTTCAAGACATTGATGCACTGAGGGACAAAGCCTTGGAATGAAACCTTAAGCTGCGTGATGTGTAAAAATAATTTGTAAAAGTAAATTGCTAGGTACATATAATGATCTTAAAATAAGCGTTTCTTTATAATATGCATGAACCTATCAATTTAAGCAATTGTATGCTTTGATCTGGCATACAAACTGGAAAATACATGATTGTTAATTTTGTAATAAAATTCTCACAGTAAATAATGTTTTTGTTACGTGACATTTGCATTCTAATTAATCACATTATTACAATTGCCTGTTTAAAATTGTCGTTTTTAATCATCTATCTTGCATAGTATGCATGGAGCTACGTTTAATAAGCAAAATGTTATCAGTTTTTTTAGATTTATTTACATATAAGCATTATGCTTATTTCAGTTACGTAAATGCATCATTCGTTTGCAGATTTTTACTTAATTTACAAATTAATGACTTTCACAATGACAAAACATTTTTACAATTCGAAAAATGTTACATTTGCAAAAGCTAACTCAAGAGTCACAGTTTGAAGCACTGATTGAGTTGAGCTTATACTTGAGATTTAAAAAAAATGAGTGTTCCTTGCTGTGGAACTGACTGTATGAATAACCCAAAAACATTCATGCAGATCTTAGAACCAGTTTTTAGAGTCAATCAAATTGTTGGCGTTTGCCCCTTAGAAATTTCAGGGCACAACATTAAATTTCGTTTAATGTCCGTAAAAACAATACACTCCTTGTGTACACTTCTAGTGCTATCATGCTATTTTGTATTCAGTCTATACCAATTCTCCTGTTCGTTTTCGAGGGGTCGTACGGTAAATGAGATTGTAAATATTGTTACATGGGTCGCCACGACTTTAGTTCCAATAGCCATGCTGATTTTAACCGTAATTAAACGCGAGGAAATTGCCCACTTTTTTGAGAAAAGCAACGAGTTTCGAGTTCCGCTACGTGGAATGATAAAATGCAAGGAAACACGAAGATCCGCCAAGAGATTCTTTATCATTTATATTTGCATCACCTTCGGATCTTGTATATTTGTTTGCGCTGACGTTTTGCGAAAGCCTACAAGAGACATTTTCCTTTTGGCCTACAATGAGAACCCATCTTCAACTTTGATTGCTCTCACCTGTGTTTTCCAGTGCTACCTTGTAATCGTAAATGCAGCAGGTAATAAATCATTTTATTTACTAGCAACAAAAATTGTGTTTGATTTACAAAACTATTTGATTTCAATATTCATCCTTATCATTAACATAATTATTTACTCAGGTTGCGCATTCATTGAAGTGCTCTGCTGCTGCATTGGGGCCAGTTTAAAAAACTCGGTGTCTTCAATAATTGACGAACTGAATGCAGCTGTGGGAATCCTCACCTGGAGCCCAAGTAGTGATCGAAAGCATAAGTCATCCTTGGATCAGAACATGAATGGCAGGCTGAAAACTACAGACTTGCAGCAACAATCACGACTCAATCTTGGACCATCATCATACGATATAGATGTGGATGAACTTCTCTCTCGAATTTCCTTATATTCCACCAAACGATCCAACAGAAATAGAAAATATGGGGAAGACTTGGTGACTTTTTCACAAGTTGACTTTTCCCCACATCCATGGCCATCTTCTGAGCCAAAGAATTTCAATTTCAATGCGACAACCGAATGCAACAGTTATTGTGGCTCGATGGACAGTGAAGATGATACCAATGCTGGCAATATTATAACAGCAATTAACAAGTTTAATTGTATAACAAGCATGCAAACTCG